>VWPW01011295.1:282593-298386 GCA_013389825.1 Crypturellus undulatus | reverse complement strand
GCGTAATCAGGGAATGCAGAGATATGATATGGAAAGCTAAGGTGCATTTGGAATGCAACCTGGCAAGGGATGTTAAAAATAACAAGAAAAACTTCAAACATATAAACAGCAGAAGGAAGATCAGGGGAACTGTGGGTCCGCTTGTGAACGGCATGAGCACCCTGGTTATGAATAACACAGAAAAAGCAGAGTTGCTGAATGCCTGCTTTGCTTCGGTGTTTACCAAGGGCAGCCCTTGAGAGTCCCAGGCCCTAGGGACAAGAGCAGAAGCCGGGAGAGGGGAACACTTGCCCTGGGTAGAGGAAGATTGGGTCAGAGAGCACCTAAGGAAACTCAATACCCACAAATCCATGGGCCCTCATGGGATGCACCCCAGAGTGCTGCGTGAGCTGGTGGATGTCGTAGCCAAGCCACTCTCCATCATCTTCGAAAGATCTTGGAGAACGGGGGAGGTGCAGGAAGACTGGAAAAAAGCCAATGTCACACCAGTCTTCAAAAAGGCAAGAAGGAGGTTCCGGACAACAACAGGCAAGTGAGCCTCACCTCCATCCCTGGGAAAGTGATGGAACAGCTCATACTGGCCATTGTCTCCAGGCACGTGGAGGACAAGAAGGTGCTCAAGACTAGTCAGCATGGATTCACCAAGGGGAAGTCATGCTTGACTAACCTGCTGGCCTTCTATGATGGAATGACTAGCTGGATAGATGAGGGGAGAGTGGTAGGTGTCATCTATCTTGACTTCACCAAGGCTTTTGACACCGTCCTTCACAACATCCTCCTGGACAAGCTCCGGAGGTGTGGGATGGATGAGTGGATGGTGAAGTGGAATGGTGAAGTGGATTGGGAATTGGCTGGATGGCAGAGCTCAGAGGATGGTGATCAGTGGCTCAGAGTCTAGTTGGGGGCCTGTGTTGAGTGGTGTCCCCCAGGGGTCAGTCGCTGGTCCAGCTGGTCCAATTTATTTATCAATGACTTGAATGAAGGCACAAAGTCCTCCCTCAGCAAGTTTACTGATGATACGAAACTGGGAGGAGTACATGATACCCTAGCGAGCTGCACTGCCATCCAGAGGGACCTGGACAGACTGGACAACTGGGTTGTGAGAAACCTCATGAAATTCAACAAGGCCAAGTGCACGGTCCTGTACCTGGGGAGAAATAATCCCAGACACCAGTACAGGCTGGGGACCGACCTGCTGGAGAGCAGCTCTGCAGAGAAGGACCTGGGCGTCATGGTGGACGACAAGTTACCCATGAGGCAGCAGTGTGCCCTCATGGCCAAGAAGACCAATGGGATCCTAGGGTGGATTAGGAAGAACGTCTCCAGCAGGTCAAGGGAGGTGATCCTGCCCCTCTACTCAGCCCTGGTGAGGCCACATCTGGAGCACTGTGTCCAGTTCTGGGCCCCCCAGTACAAGAGGGATGTGGAGCTGCTGGAGAGAGTCCAGCTCAGGGCCACAAAGATGATCAGGGGCCTGGGACATCTGCCCTATGAGGAGAGGCTGAGGGAGCTGGGCCTGTTCAGCCTGGAGAAAAGAAGGCTGAGAGGGGATCTGATCAGTGTCTAGAAGTACCTCAAGGGAGGCGGTGAGGAGAATGGGGCTGGCCTCCTTTCACTGGTGGCCACCGACAGAACTAGAGGAAGTGGCCACAAACTTCAGCATCAAAAGTTCCACAGGAACTTAAGGAAAACTTTCCTAACAGTGAGGGTGACAGAGCACTGGAACAGGCTGCCCAGAGAGGTTGTGCAGTCTCCTTCTCTGGAGATCTTCAAGACCCACTTGGATGCAGCCCTGTGCCACGTGCTCTAGGTGGCCCTGCGTGTGCAGGGGGTTGGACTAGATGACCTCTAGAGGTCCCTTCCAACCTTAGGCATTCTGTGATTCTGTGATTCTATCATTCTATGATATGGTCCCTCATTCCTTACAAGTTCATTCATTTTTCACTAATGACAGTGTTTGTGAACACTGATCGTAGTAAACACATTGTACTGGTGTAAAGAAAACAAATAATGCTGTAATACATGCCATGTGGCAACATGTTTTAATCCAACTCTAGTAAAGAATCCTTTTTGAAAGAGAAAATGCTGGAAAAAGTAATAAGGTCAACACTGCAGTTTGTAGCATCTTTTGAGAGATGCTGAGCTTGTACTGCCTATTAACTCTACTTTTTTTCTGAATATATGTTTTGCAGTCTTAAATTTTACAAAATTTATGTGAGGCCTCTTTTAATATGTAAGTCTCTTACCCAACTATTATTACGCAACTATCAGTGACCTAATGTGTCGGAAACTTTGTTTGTACCACTGTCTCTAAACAATTTTTAAGATAAGGAGAATTATGTTTAATATTTGCTAACCTATGTACAGTTTACTATTTGACTGAAGCACCTACAAATTCAATGAATGTAATTGCTCCACGCCAGGTTTGCTACAACTTGTCATACTATGCAATGCTCACAAAATTTTCTGCATTAAGAATACTTAGGAGAGAAAGGAGAACAGTGCTTAATAGCTGTAAAAACATTTGCATTAGGCAGTCTATGTTTAGCTAAAATGGCTAAGACCAGCAGGACTGTCATGGTTACTTTTCTATAAAAAACATCATCTCAGTTCACTACTTTGGTAGCAGAATGTGTATTCTAAGTGATTTTTGGTAGAGGCTCAGTGTCCCACAAAAGGAGAAGACACTGCTAATCTGGATTAAATTGTGGATAAATACCTAAAAATGTGGCATCTTTCTCCTCATGTTCCTGATTTCAACACAGAAGCGTCTGGTAAAGCAGTAGTCTGCATATCAGCACTTCTGTCCTCCAAGTGTCTAGTGTAGTCTAGTGGTGACTACACCTATCTTACAATCACTTCAAAACTTGTCATAAACATTTCTGTTAGAAGAGCTGAAATAGATAGTAAAGTGTTCATCCTTGGATGTCTAGTTTCTCAGTTTCTGAGATAGATTTTGAAACCCATGATGAGTTCTGAGGTACCGCAATTCCATTATCAGCCTTCATACTGTCCTGCTTGTCCTTGTCTTATTCAGATAGCATATGTCAGGGTTAATAAATGTAAAATAATGTTGATGTTTCTAAAAAAAGGTTAGTGCCAGTAATTTTATTTGGAGATGTTTCTAATGGACAGAGCTAAGTATTATAAATAGATTAAAGTAAAAGTAAACTTATGAAAGAACTTTTAATGGGAATGCAGCATAGCTGTTGGAAAAGAAAAATCCAGAGAACTAAGTAATTCATAAGTAATTCTTCCTGTATAAACAGATTGTCACAGAAATCCCTCAAGTGAAAAGTTATATTACAAAAATTATATATGTTTTTGGAAAGTGTTCACTAGGATTCTTGGTAATAATGGTTTTAATGAAATGTCTCGGATTGGTATATAACAGGGCTGTTGAATGTACATTCTATGCCTTTTGAACTTTTCAATTAAAAGATATCCTAGAGTTTTGTCTGAGTTTTTAACTAATATGTTGTAATTAGAACACTTTTTTTCCTTCTCTTTTTATTTTTTTCTCCCTCTTGGACAAAATTTCGTCCTTCACATTTGATGTTAAAGCTTGTCCTGTCCATTCCAGCAAAACAGACACAGATGAGCTCTAACACATTTTCACAGGAGCATTCTCATGCATGTGCAGAACAGATTTAATTGAAAGGCAGTAAGAGATATCATATCATTTACCTTTCAGCTGGAAGCAGAGGAGACCTCAATAAGAATTCATTCTATATTACTCAGATTTGAAAGGAGATCTGGTGCATTAGAAAATAGAACTTAGAAGAACTGGGGCTAGAATTTTTTTATTAGGAATATATTTTCTTAAACAGTCGCATAAGAATAATATCAGACAAGAGTGATATATTTTTGCATCTCTGTCAGCACTTAAGAGAATATTTTAAATAAGTCATGATTTTTGAATAGAAAAAGAATGAAATATTCATGATTTGAAAATATCATGTTTTTTAAAAAAATATTTGCTATTAAATTAGCAACTAATAATATTTTTCAGTTTCATGATAAAAATTATATACAAGATAAATCTTAAAGAACTTCTTCACAACAGAAATCTATGATACCTTATCTTTCCAAATGTTGTGTTATATACTCAGAATGTCAGATATAGCTCCCAACCCCTTCTTCCCAAATTTTTCTTCTCAATGAAGAAGAGATTCTTCAGTCTCTTTCAATGACAATAATCTTCTCATCTTTCTTGTGCATGATTGACGTAGGCTAGAGGAGGTTGGCTGAACAGGGTAAAAGGTGTTGGGCCAGTTATTAGCTATTTTAAATAGTAGCTTTAGATCAGATGGATTTTTGGTTAAAATTACAATTTTTTTCAAAAACATTTCTTATATCTTAAAATAGAGTCATCGTAGTAACAGAACTATTAGTCTTGAAATAAATCATTTTAAGGAGGTTTGATGTTAAATAAATAAATTAAAGATGCTGCCTGACTGAATTTCCAGTCATACTTGATGTAATGTATTAAAAAAAAAATTCATTTTATAAATGCAGAGCATTATATTTCCCTGTCTATGATATAGCCTCTTTTTTGTTTTTTTGGTAACACAGAGCTTGGTTTGTTCAAGCCACTATGATTCAAATTCTCTGTACGTTGGTAGTTGCTAGCAGATAAAGAAAACAAGATTCTTCAATAGAAGATAAACAGGAAAGAATTTATTTAATTCTGGAAAAGAATAAGTAAATTGACTTGGTCGATGCATTAATTTACAATCTTTTAAAATAACATTTTACATCCAAAAGTGTCATAGTATTTGAATTATGTATTTTTGTTATCTGATATGGTGAAGGGAGGGAATTTGTTAAAGAGGGAATTTGATATTTGTTGCAACTGAAACTGAAACAAGAAGGAAACGTTTTTAATAGTAGTTTCTGGGGAAAAAAAAGAGCTTTCTTTTCCCATACATGATGTCTGATAGAATGGAGTATCTCAGTATAGAATGCTTTCTGACTGAAGAAGGTGAGAATGAAAGATTATATTTGGATTAATTTTGGACAGTGGTTGGAAATTTTGTCCAATTTCAAGAATAATGCTGATGATATAACATGTGCTATTCTCTCTTTTGGTAGATTTCTCTACATATTCACTAAAACTGAAAAGAGGCACATGTCTGTTCAATCTGAATGTATTTCTGTGCATGATGAGAATCATATGCTAACAGGTTATTGTTATGTTACCTAATATTTTATGCTTAATTCTGCAAGAGGGAAAAACGTATTGAACAAACTTTAAATTGTTTCTTATTGTGTTCTAGGAGTTAACGAAAAAGGCTTTAATTTCTTCTGCATATTTTGAGGAGCATGTAGTACACTGTGGATATCTTCAAACAATCCAAAGGAAACAGGCCTCCATTCTCCTTTAGTGGAAAACTTAACTATTTAAGATCTGGTTTAAGAAAATTGTGTTCTTAAAAATGTAGAGAAGTATCCTGCTAAACAGACAGAATTTTAGCTCATCCTCATTTAATCTACAGAACGTAATTCACCAAAAGTGCAGGGAGAGTAAGGGGAACAAAAAAAAAACATAAGAGAACTGAATGTGAATGTTCTTACTAATTATTGAACAAAAACTCTGTGGGTTTCTGTTAGTCATGGTGATATATCAAAATCCATGATGAAGTGAAAGAACTACTAGAGTACTTGTAGATAATTTGGTTTGTTTTGTATAGTGTTCTGCCTAATTAAAAAGTAAAACAAATGCTCAGTAATTAATTAATTTGAACTTTTATTAGAAGAATGCAGAACTTTGGCATAGCCATTAACAGATTCTTCTGTATATATATATTCTTCTGTGTATCACTCACAGTTATTTTTAGAGACACATCACACTGATAGATCAGTTTTGCTTTAAGAGCTTTTTGGTAATCAATTATCATCCTCATTCTCTTTGGCCCAGATGATTTGAATCCTTACCACTGTGAAGATGTTGTTCATTATCTACCCATATCTCCATAATTTTTGATACAAGATCTTATATAGAGGAGACTTGACATAATGGTCTATCATGATGTCCAGAAACCTTGCCACTACCTCAGGTTTAAGTTCAAATACATATTGTAAAAGCTATTTTTCCATTGAACTGAAAGCTAAGAACCAAGTTACAGTGAGATGAAGACTTCATACTATGTTTAATGCTAGTGTTAAGAGATAGTAAGAGTTAACTTGATCAAAGAGTTAACTTGATCAAATGTGTCATAACAAACCATTTGTACTACTCTCAGGGAAACTCAACGGAAATTATGTAAGTTCCCCTATGGCACTGAACAACATTTTACATGGTTGAAATACAGCAGATGGTGCTCAAGAACGGAAAAAAAAAATCAAGTATACTGTATAATTTTGCAAATTAAGAAGAATGAATGTTGATGATATTTATTTAGTTGGTTGATCTTTTCTTTTTGCATGTTTAGACCAACTACAACAAAGCTGCACTAAGTGCCCCCCCTTTTAGAAAAACCCTTAAAAATGGATTTTATAAACCCGAAAAAGTGTGCAGAAAGAGAAAATAAGAACATGCACCATCTTTACAGCAAGAAAAGAAATATTTAGGATATTCTGAAACAGGACAATAGTGTAAATTTCAGTGTTTCTTTGAAGTTTATTTGGATTTTATATCAAAATTCAGAAACACAAAGGAGACTAGAGTGCATAGCTTGCAAAGAGCAAATTACTAAGTATTTTAAAATCTAAATCTTTTTTGAAGGATGAGCGGTGTAATTGTTGGTAGATTCATGCTCTTTCTGTATGCTATCATGCACTTCACCAAATATATTTTATTTTTATTAGCTTTACTCTCTTTTGTCCTTTGCTACTTTCACACATGACAGCACTGTCACACCATAAATTTTCCTTCTGATTGTATCTGCAGAATTCCCCCCTTCCCTTAGCAGGCAGAATGTACCATCTACTCCAAGGACACTGATAAGGCCATTCCTGCTAATCAGCTAGAGGGAAACTCCCCAGGGAATACATTCAGCAAAGAATGTATTCTTTCAGTCCAAAGAGCTTTAGCAAGACATCACCTACAGAACACCTGATCATC
Organism: Crypturellus undulatus; assembly: GCA_013389825.1. Taxonomy (NCBI): domain Eukaryota; kingdom Metazoa; phylum Chordata; class Aves; order Tinamiformes; family Tinamidae; genus Crypturellus; species Crypturellus undulatus. The sequence continues at coordinate 291,320 of VWPW01011295.1, read as the reverse complement.
CTGGAATGATTATTATAACATGTTAAACTTCTCCCCTTCCAGCAACCTCAGCCTCAGCTAGGATATTTATATTTAGTCGTTTCTTTAAGTTAAAGGATTCCTAGACTGATAGATTGCTATGATGGATATATCTGGCAATGTCCTCTACCTGCCGTAGTTATCATTCATTTTTAGCTATATGGATGCTTGTGTATACTTGTATTATTTTTATTGTCTCAAGTCTTCTCAACCTGGTATGTAGTAAATATGCCCTTCACATTCCTCTTCCTTGATTATTAACAGGTAAATGCCAGAAAGTATTTAATAACATTCATCTCATATACACGTGTCAAAAAGAGACTGTTTCTAATGATTTCCCAGATCCTAATTTGCTGTCATCTTCTTATTCTTTCTTGATGCAAGAAGTTTTGTCTTCTTGCTATAGAAAAAAACATATCTTCCGGGCTATCTGTTGCTTAGGAAAGTGTTCTTGCAAATTAGACTTAGCCTGCTGGAAAACTTCATGCTAACAGCTGACCACAGAAGTTTCCAGCCTTTAAAGATCATTTGACAATGGTAACTACTTTCTCCAATTTCCTATAACAGCATCTTAAATTTCTTGAGAACAACTAGGTATCTACTGTCTGTCATGTTAACTCTATTCTTCCTTTTCAACTTAATCCCATATCATCTTATATTTTACATTAATCTTGATGAGGAGAAAGTGCAGGCCTATTTCTATTATGTCTGTATTGTGTAAAATAACTATTGCTATGTTGTGGGAGAATTTGTGAAGCAGTGCTATTAGTGTAGCAATGAAACAAGCTACAAGGCATAAACTGGGTTTGTCTACAGCATCTTGCTGATTTGTACTAGTAAAGTATGAATGTACTGACTGTCACAACCAACAAGTGTGTCTTATCCTGGTGTTGATATAGTTTGCTATTGCCCCAACTTAAAGCATAAGATCCTGCCTGACCAGATAATCTTAAATTTAAGATTATCTGTTAAAAATAATCCTAAATACCAACCTGAGAATTCATTTCATTTTCATTTCTTCCCAACATACCTTATAAGGCTGGTGAAATAGGAAAATTAAAAATATATATATATGGTGCTTTCAATCTGTTAATAGAAATAGAAATCTAACGAAATCTATGGTTTTATTTGTTTCTTAGGTTGTTGTTACAGCTATTCTGAAAGCATTTATACCAATATAGTGTGAATTTGAAGAGCTCCTTTATGTCACTGAGACTGTCATAGTTGTATAATCTATCACAAAAAAGTAAAACCCATAGCTATATATGACCTATTATAGGGACAGAAAAACAAAACTTGATGTAAAGTAATTTAAAGGACTTATGTATTCTCATTACAATACAGAATTAAAAAAAAATCCAAAATCTGTTTTCTGAGTAAGTGCACTAATTACAACTCTGAAGAAATAATCTTCTGCTATTATGGATTTCATGTAGCTAATGGAGTAAGGGTTAAAAAAAGAAGTCTGTGTAATCTAATAGGGTATTAACTATGAGACATAATTACAGCTAATGTGAAGCATTATTCTCTGTTCTTTCTTCACATAAATGTAAAACTATGTATTTTTTAGATATGGTTTGCAAACAAGCTTTAAGTCTGCCCCTCTGAGAACATCACATGACTCTGCATTAAGCCCAGTGGAGAGAGCTGCATTTCACAGCAGTCTCAGATAAGCCTGTGGCTTTGTAAATCTTTCATATAGTTTATTATAAATGCGTAATAGCCTCTAGATAAGCCCTGACTTAAGTTATTTGGCTGAGTGTTTTTGTTTATCTCAATTTTATATGCAGACCTCAGTAAATATATATATATATATTATTTTTGTACTGTAAATGAACTTTATAATCAGGTAAAATCACCAGGAAAAAAAGTGTTTCTAAAGTTTGTTTTCTTTAGATATATGTTGAAGAAAGTATGAGCTCTGCCTAAAAGTCTTTTTCATAATGTTATTTTCACTGTACCCCAGTAGAAAATGTAAGCATTTTATAAACTCCAGAAATTTGTTTATTTTTGAAATGCTCTCCAGAGGATGAGAATATTTCCAAATATTCTTCAAAGAAGAACTAGTAAGAAATTCCTGAAAACATTGGTGACCATATTCAGTTGCATTAAATAGTGAAGTAAATAATGATATTTTTCAAAATACAACAGAGCACTAAAAACACCCTTTGGTAGGGAAACATATATTCCTATTTCACACAGTAGTCTTTATGTGCAATGCAAATTAATTGGGGGGACTTTATCTTCAGCAGTTTAGAGTATTATGATTTTTTGTGCAACAGCACAAAACTGATTTCAAAGAAGGATAGATGTTTATACATCAGTATGGGTTTATATCCAGAGTACAAACCATAGTTTGACACTTTGCTACAAAAGCACAAAAGTGCAGCACAAGCCTCTCGAACAGGGCCAGCACGTCCTCCTAGAAAATACAGATCTGCTAATATTTGGTTGCAGAGTGCTAGAGAACAGTGGAAGTGGAGATCGTTCCAGGCAGTCAGTCCTGTCAGCAGGTACAATGGACAAAAAAATGTCATTTTCCCTTTTCAAGGAAAGGTATCATAATCTGTCACACATTGTCCGTCTTGGCTGCATGTTTTCCCTCTCACTTTTCATTTCAAGATCTGTTCCTGAAATGCACTCCTCACTCACAGAGCTATCATTTCCAGAATATTTGCATCCATGTAGCACAGCCATATACCTTCGCCTCAGTTATTGATAGCTGGGATTTTAGCAGAGGTTGCTCAGTGTTTTATGAGTCTCTGGGAAGTCCAGAAGTGTCAGAGGATTCTTTCTGTCTGGTGCAAATCTGCAGTCTTGAAATGTCTGGTACCATATGGACAAATCTGCAGTCTTGAAGTAGTGCATCCCAGTCAGCACAATGCCAAGACTATATCGCTAATAGCTTGTCCAATATTAGAATAAAAATATCCTTGTTGGGAACCAACATTCTTTTAGGAAAAAAAATGATGATATCCACTATCTGAGTGGAGGTGTGAAAAGCAGTCATATTAACAAAAAATAGAATCATAGAATCCTTAAGGTTGGAAGGGACCTCTAGAGATCATCTAGTCCAAACCCCTGCACATGCAGGGTCACCTAGAGCATGTGGCACAGGACTGTGTCCGAACAGATTTTGTAGATCTCCAGGGAAGGATAAATAATTTAAATTTATGGCAATAAGGATAATCATTTACTGTCAACTTAAAAGAAACTTGATCTTTTAGAGGGTGTATTTCTTTATTATATATACTCCAGAGTTATCTTTCCGAGTACTGCAGTGACTGGATGACTAGATTCATAAATCAACAGCATGATGAGCTTATGGCTTTTCTGCTGCTCTGTCACACAATGTTTATTCCCCACTTGTTAACCAGAACAGGTCACAGTATGAGGAGAATAAGGAAAAATGCAACATGAAACATAAAACTTTTATACAATTTTATAAAAATTCATTTTCATAAGCTTGCATATGGTTGAAATATGGAGCTTTCTTCTCCTGCCAGTTATGTGAACTGCAGCCAAAACATGACAGCGTAATTAGCTTAGATTCCTGCTTTGTATGGCCTGCTTCAGATCTCTGTGCGGAGCAGCAACCACCACTCCAGCAAAGGAGATAACAGGTGCAAGCCCAGGTGTCTTCTCAACTCTCCTTTGCACTCTGTAGGCACAATAAAAAACACCGTGTGAGAGGAGTTGGGCTTTTAAGTGGTCTCCTTTCGAAAGCAGAATGCAGAGCGAGGCAAAGCCTTTTTTAGCAGAACCTATTGTGAATCCCAGAGCACAAGTGGTGGTTTCGTACATGGAGGGACAGCATCTCTGAGTCGGGTTTGTTTGAGATGCCAACCAAGGTTGCATTTCATCGTTGACATCCTGTGCAGGGTACAAACATAAATCATGCAGTATCTTTTATCTGTCTCCTATCCCTGATAAAAAGAACTCTGCGGTTCAACCTTCACATGACACACATGTTGTAGCTGATTTTCCACAGTGTAAAAGTCACCTTTAAAGAAAGAAGGGGACAAGGATCTGTACAAGCATCTGTTTAAGCATGTGTTGTACAGGGAGGTCACTAATCATGCTGCCCCTTCTTTCTTCACATGCCATGCTTTGGCTGCAAAAGTTTATTTTCAAATTAGTACAAACAGAGAGTGAACTTTGAGGGAAATTAACCATTTGTTTATGCATTTCTGTACTCTGCATTTCATTGTGGAACTGGCCTGCAGGCTAAGAAAATCTTAGCTTGCTTAAAGGATGTTCATTTAATTTAATAGTGGTTTTTTTCTGACAGTTGGTAATTTGCTAATCTACAGCTTCCATATTAGATCTTCTAATATAGTAGATACAAACTAATAACCTTTGTTTGAAGGGCCCTTGTTCCCTAGTAATGATCCCGGATGCAGGGAAGTGAAACTTCTTTTGCTTTTTCCATCCTGTGACATTCCTTTCTGTTTTCTGTTGTGTATTAACCTCAGCTATGTCGCCATAAATTGCAAATAATTTGTTATGAGTTCCAGTTGTGTAACTCTCCATTACATAGCTGTGGTATCAAAAGCTTCATATACTGAATTGCTATATTTTTCAAGAATGACCATCCCATACAATTTTCATTTCATACTAAAAAGGCTAAAACAGAGCAAACATATAGCCAAAAAATATTTAAAACACATACAGAGATAAAAATCATTTAAGGTAAGAAATCATGTTGCAAAAAAATCTTGGGTCTTGGAGTTGTTTTCTGCTGATTTTTAGGTTTTGTTTTTTCCCCTATAGAGTAATATTGCTTCTGCTATCTGTGCTTCCTATCATTTCCTAATTATATTACCGCATTCCTTCCAGCTGGGATTGTGTTTAGAAATGTCAGCATTTGTTAATGAAGCAGTCTACCTGCACAGTGGCCTTTCTCCTTACATACGGACCATGTGCAAACACAAAATCTGCACTCTTGTAGGCTTCACTGACCCCCAGTTTGTTCTGAAGACTTAATAAACCCTTACTACTTATCAAAATGCAGACTCCCATTAGCAGATGAGATCAACTCATCGGTTACAAGGAAAAAATTGTAAAGCTGAACCATGTTAATTCCAATTTCAGAGTCAGAGAGGTAGCAATAGCTGTGAAGCAATGTCAGGATATGCCTTAAGCTGGAAGATTCAAGGAAGGGCTTGCTGCATTTAGTAAAACTTATTTCCATTACTATTTTTGCTTCTACTATAAAGAGTAAACTAGCACAGAAATCCTTGTGCATGCAATGGAGGCAGAAATCTACAAGACTGGCAAATAGATGGTAAGAGGAAAGTGATGCCTTTGATTATTCATGATTATGCAACTTCCCTGCCTGACATTTTTCCTATATAATATTTTTCCCCCTAAATATGAAAAATCCAAGCTCCTCTTGAGTTTGAAGTTAGCTGTTGGGAAAATTATCGCTTTATGAATCAAAAAAATGTGACCTATAAATAATTGATGTTGTAAATAGAGAACCACATGATATTATTTCTCCATGTTACTTCTCAGAATAGAATTTCACTTTAATGTTATATTTATTAGATTAAAATCAGAAAAGTAGGTTAGGGAACACTTAAGTGGGAAGTAGATTGCATTCTCTGTACTCTGATACTTACTAAACTTCTAATTGTAAGAAGCTATTATCATAAGACTCCTATGATAGCTCATATTAAGCTACCAGAAAAAAAAAAAAAAAAAAAAAAAGGATAAGTGTGTAAAGGGTAAGCACAGGAATCACAAGAACAGACTTCTTTTTCTCCTTTTGCCCCATACTTACTAGGAACTTGAATGCATGCCTTAGTAACCGGACTCTGTCTCTCCCTTTGGTCTGTGTTCTAAAGTGCTGTTGGGAATTAGACAAAAATGTTCACAGATGGCTGTCTTGGATTCTGCCTGCATCAATATCATGCAACAACACATAGCTTGTGGTTCATTCAAATTCCTGTATTAGTCCTATTGTTATTCATGTTCCTTTGAGATTAGCGTTTAGACAGGGAGCACTGACTCCATTCCTTATAACCTCAGCTACTATGGCAATATACTGAGGACCTAGAGGTGTTCTATTGCCCACAAAGATATGTATGTATTTCTACGCACTGATTAAAAATACATCATCATGGCTAGGCTTCGCGAACAGAGATATGGGAAGGGCTTTACCCGTGTTTGCTGCAAGCGCGCTGATAGCTAAAAAGACCGATGTGCGAAAGGCACATCCGGTTGCAAAAGGCACAGTGGAAGGTCTCCTTAGGCAGTATTGGTGAGGCATGGTTCTTTCTGCATTGTCTTTTCTCTTTGAGCCTGACTCTGCATGTATTCTCAAAGGAAGCAGCAGTGTTATGGGTGGTACATCTCCATGTCTCCCGTTCAGGGCCGGAGTGGACCACTGCTGGTAGTCAATATGGCCAAGGCTGAGGTATTGTTTCAGGGAGTCTTTGTATCTCCTCTTTGGGGCTCCTCTCTTGCGGCAGCCGGTGGCGAGTTCCCTACAGAGCTCAGGCTCAGGGAGGCCGTGATCTCCCATCCTGGAGACGTGCCGTGCCCAGCACAGCTGTGTTCTCAGCAGCATGGCCTCAATCCTGGTGACCGCTACCTGTTTAACGACAGCCACATTAGTCGCATAATCCGTCCAGTGGATGTTTAGGATTGTACAGAGGCAGCACTGATGGAAACATTCGAGGAGTCACAAGTTTTATCGATAGATGATCCATGATTCAGACCCGTATTAAAAAGGAGACAGTACAATGGCTCTATAGACACTAATCTTTGTGCTTTTCTTCAGGTGTTTATTACACCAGACTCTTTTATGAAGTTTCCCAAAAGCTCTGCATGCCTTTGTTAACCTGTTGTCTATCTCATTGTCAATCTTACCATTCACTGATTAAAAATACTCCACATACTCATTCTATATATTGAATTTCCATCTCTATATATATCTTGCATTTAAATTTCTGTGCCTTTGTTTACCATTTGTAAGTTATAAATGATAACAGTAATTCACCATACTGCAGATTTGAGAAAAAAAAACATATTAATTACTGGCAAAGCACAATGGCACAAGAAAACAGAAAAGTGTCAGAGACAACCATGGCAGGAAGTAAGTAAATCATTTTTACCTTACTCATAAGTACTAAATAGGAGACAGCAGATTACAGAGGTCTGTATACTGATTCCAAAACAATAATCACTAATTCGAAAATAAATAATCACTAACATTGTGTTTTTTGCTCATTGTACACAACAGCTTTGGTGGGGCCTTAAAGTAACCAGAATATAGAGAAAATAATGAACTGCCATGTATAAACATAAAACCAGACACATTCTTTGATCTTCCAACTGTAAATATTAACTATGGTTACAGTTACAGTTACAATTACAATTACAGTGTTTGGATATAAGTTTGCAGTGTCCATCACAAAGGAACTGAGCTTGCTTCAAGTGAAATTATGGCATATTTTCTTTAGTCAATGAGTGTTTCTACCATTTTTTCTTTTAGTTCATTAATGATACTTTCTTCCAGTTGCACAAATGTAAGCTGTCTCATGAAATAAGAAAATCAAAATAAATAACCAAGTTATTGAATCTCTCAAATCAAATTATAAATCTCTCAACACAAGCAAAGACATGAATTCACTGACTTTTCTTACAAGTAAATAGTTGTGTTTCATATTATTCCTAATGTTACATAAACAAAACAATAATACTCCTTATCTCTTGAATATAAAGAGTACTGATTATTCAGTGCTACTAAAGGATTATACTGTACACATATATTAGATGCTTTTATAGTAGTAAATATATTAATGCATATTTGTATATATTATATTCATATTCACTATTAGAAAAACATTTGAACTGAGCATTCTAAACATAATCTGTAAGTGAATTTTGCTATCGCTGTACAAATAATTTAAAGTATAACTTATTTCTTCTATTTTTTCAATTTGTCTCCATGTATTGCAACAATCAGTTGGGGAGGGGACTTAAAAGTGGTCCTGTTGCCAAGGAAATCTTGTCTCATGTAGCTCCATTGAGGCTGTTTAATCTAGTAGAGCTTCCCTCACAGGATACTTTTTCTTTTTTTTCTTCTTTAGCAATATTTTCAACTGATTTTTTTTTCATAAAGAATCCCATCTTTTACTTTTTTTCTAAACATACCAGCTTTTTTATCATTTATATAATATATGTATGTATGTATGTACGTATATGGATGGATGGATATAAATCCATAAGGGGAAAAAAATGTTTTTGCTACTGGCATTTTTCTGCATGCTTATATGCTTTTGACCTCATCTGGATGAAAGCTATAGGAAAAAAAAAGTCTATTAAAATCTTTTGAATTCACACCCACAATATTTTAGCAAATGCATTGCTTTTTCAGGGATATTTCCAAGAGAATACATATTAAACAAAGGCCTACGAATATCAGCTGACAGTGAATTTAAGATGAGTAACTGTCAAAAATCTCATATAATGCCTGATCAGAGATTTGAAGTCACACAAATAGTAGGATGAAGGCTTTCATTTCAGTTACATTGATTTAGTTATCATCAGACATGTTTCGAGACATTTTGAATTTTTTTTTCAAAGTACTGTTTTAAAACACTTTTCAAATACTGTAGATAACAATTGTTTAGAGAAGAGAACAGGAAAAAAAGGGAGAGGAAAAAAGGGGAGAAGAGAGGAGAGGAGAGGAGAGGAGAG
>VWPW01011295.1:206911-282478 GCA_013389825.1 Crypturellus undulatus | reverse complement strand
GAGAGGAGAGGAGAGGAGAGGAGAGGAGAGGAGAGGAGAGGAGAGGAGAGGAGAGGAGAGGAGAGGAGAGGAGAGGAGAGCTTGTATAGACAAGATTTTGCAAATAATATTAAAAATGTCTGACTGAATTCAATGCATACACAATGTTATGCTACTTTCCCATCAAAACTTTCAAGCATATTATTTCATGCAAAATATTTCTGTTTTAATACTTCCCTCATTCATTGCCTGCTACTCTTTTTGGACAATTTCTGCTCTTAAATAGTATGGTTTATCTCCAAAAAAATTGTTTGTAAGAATTCTACTTAGAAGATTTAAGGAACCAAAATATCGGATAATTAAGATGACCTGATTATTATGTTATTCTTATTATATTAAATAAATGTAATAAGAATTACATTTTTCTTATTACTTGTTTACATATAGCTTCAGCTTTGGTGGGCTTGTGTTTCATATTTAATTTTTTAAATAAGGAATCTGATGCAAAAATTTATTTTAAGATATATTGCATGCATTTGAGATTTTTTAAAATGTATTTTAAGCCACTCATGCTGCAGGAGATGGCATTGGATCACCTTTGTTAACTTGATTTGCACCTACAGTGAGTATATGCAATAGTTTTATTTCGTGTTGTTGCATGGATGCACTGGGAAGAAAAATGATATATTTCACAGATTTTTCTTTTTCTTCATAACATATGAGAAATTAAGCCACATAAAGAGTACAGATACTGTTTAAAGACTTTCAAATATTTTTATTTCATAATAGAAGTAAAAACAGATCTTAAATGTCCACATAATGTTAAATTTATTGTGTACACTATCTGGTATTCAGCTCTTTCAGTTGGAGACAAAAAGCCAGTCAGGCAGCTGTGTTTTAGTTTAAATTGGGTTTCAGGAAGTTCATTGTTCCTCAGAAGGGTTTAAGTGAGATTCCTTGCTTACAAGGTAGAAATCACATGAATTCCAAAGTAGCAAGAAACAAGCTCAAAGGCGAAGAGATTTTAGAGCTAGAATCTGGTCTGTCCATAAGGTGGCAGTGTCGCAACTATTTTTAAATGAAGCAGAACAGGAAAAGCGAACTATTATTTCTAGGCTCATTTCCAAGGTAGGAAAACACAGTATGGCAACAGTTTCAGTGTTTATAGGAAACTTTTTTTTTTCTTTAAATCTATATATAAAACAACCTAAGTAATGACTAAAAAGACAGAAAATCCTAGAAATGAAATATTCTTTGCTAACACTTAAGTTTAAAGCAAAGAGAGATTCTGGCAAGTGACAGAGAAAATATGCAAAAATATGTTAAATATGCAGTCTCCATAATATTAATCAGAACCAGGATGAGGCATACAGTTATGATTATCTTAGTTAGTTTAAAAACATTCCTAAAGGTTTTTTTTTTTCTTTTTTTCTTAAGGTAATATTATTTTAAAACATTAGTTTGAGGAGATTAAACACACACACACACGCACACATATACCTACACAGATATGAAAACAATTTCAAACCTTAAACACATTCAGACAACCTGAACTTATAAATCCTATTCCCTTGGCACCCTACTTGGACATTGACTAAGGGTTAGTCAGAACAGATGTGGAAACCACCAGTGGATTCTTCATGGGCTTAGAGTGTGCATACTCCCAGCAGCTTTTCAAAAAAATCTTCAAAAAATATGAAGAATTTCACCAAAATGCAGATGGAGAAGTGCTCCCTGCCTGCTCTTCTCAGCTCTATTCAATCGATTCGATCTCATTCTTGCAGTAAAAATAATCATATAGGAAGCATTTGGCCATTCCTACTCACTTCTGAGTATGCAGATGGATAATGAAAAATTTGGATCAATACCAAATGTACAATTTTGATACAGACCACGTATTCTTATGAAGTCTTTTTTGAGATGATTTTTCCTTTTACAAAATATTTACTATAAAGTCACATCTTGCAAAGTACAGAGGATTTGAGCAAAGGAAAAATTGCTGGCCTGTAGTTGGAAACAGAGGTCCTTTATATCCCGTAGAACTATATTAAATAAAAATGAGGACAACTTAATGTTTAGAGATGAATAAATTGTTTTCCTCTTTTTATAATGCATCACTGGATAATCACTGCTTTTGCCTTTTTTAAGTCAAATTATCGTGTTTAAAACCTAGTTCAGTCCCAGATTTGCAGTGATTTTTTTGTTATTAATCCTTTGGATTAGCACTTTTCTCGCCCAACTGATTTATACAAAGCAGCAAAAAGCAAGTAAAGCCAACCTACTTTCATGATGACATTTTCCTGTATTTAAGCACATTTCTGAGCATTTATGTAGATATGTATAACAACTTTTGTCTTCCATTACTGAACTGCTGAAATTAATATTAATTTATTAATTTTCCTCACAATTTATTTGCATTGATGTCTTGTTTTGTGACCAGTAGTATAAAAGTATGCATTTATAAATAGAGTAACTTTTCACTTGTCTAGGAAAAAAAAAAAAGACAAGACACAAGAAGGCAAGCAAAAAAAAATAAAAAAAAAGCAGTCATGCTTATCAAGCTTGTTTACCAGAGTAAAGCCTGCCAAAAGGAGTATTTTGCCAGAGCTATACAAATCCTCAGCAAAAGCTCTTGGCTCTTAGAGGTATTCATAACAAAAATTTTCATCCATCTTAAAGCTATTAGATTAACAACATTTAGAAATAAGTATTTATATGTTTTACCTGTAAAATATTTTTTCTCTCTTAGACAAAGTAAAATAGTAAAATAGTAATTCTTTGATTTACCCTCTATCTAGTAAGCTCTATATTTTTAGAAATATATAGGTAAAATTTAGGAAGTATTTAGTAAAAAGAGCACACACAAACACACAAAAAAAAAGGGTGCTAAAATCAGGTTAAAAAAAAAAAGAAATATACTCTCTTGATCAACTAGGATTAGAACTGGTCAGAACTAAATTTAGTCAAAAGAGGAGAGGAATATAATCCACAGCAATTTAGTGGTGCATAAGCTACTCAGTGCTTTAGATGTCTGAATTAATTTTAGATGCTTAACGCCAGAGTGCTGCTGTTAGGATTGCACCAGGCTTTCGTCATCTCACAAGGGCAAATTTCCTCTGGAACCCTTCAAATCGCAATAAAAAATGGGCAATATCCTGGCTCCATCCAAACATGGATCCAGAAGTTCTGGGACTTATCCACACCCCCAAGCCTCCACACCTCCTACAATCCTGGAGCTGCTCCACAAGGCCACATGCACCTGCCAACTCCCTCAGCCACAACCAGGCTTTGCTGTCCTGAGCCTAAAAACCTCCCTCCGGGTGCCGCCGCTTCCTGGAAGCTCTTCTGCTTTCCCAGTCCTTCGTCACTTACATCCTCTTTCATCCTCATTGCGGGAAGAGGCATGTTTTGTAGTGCCATGAACAGTTTGTCCTATTTAAGCAACAATGGCTGGCCCTAGAGATTTATAAAGGAACATAGATATGTCTCACTTGGTCATTTTTCTTTTCATGTTTCTTTAGATTTTTCTCCCTATTTCATCCATTTCTCTCTTTTTCTTTTTTTTTTCTGCTTGCTACCTTCCACTTTATCCATTTTATACCTTCCCTCATTTCTCTCCCCTATTTAAGACTTTTTTTTTCCCTGTCAGAGCTTTTATAGCACTTCATTTAGCAGCTAACTTTTCTTATTGAGGAACTATGCTGCTAGCACTAGAAGAAAGAAAGGATGAGACAAGTTCCATAACAAAAAGAAATATCTGAAGAAAAAAAAAAAAAAAAAAACAGAAGAAATATTAAAAACAAAAGACAAAGAAAAAAAAATCTGAGCTCTCTTGAGAGAGTTCACAGGAGAATAGAACTGCAGTGAGCTGCAGTGCTATTTTGTTTTGTCTGGCTTTGGAGGATTTTTTGGGCTGAGTTTCTTGGAGATTCAAGCCTAATTTAAAAGCTCAATTCTCTGTACATTCCTAAGCCTCTTCCTGACATTCATCCTTGCACAGCCAGCAAAGTCTCAAAGACACCTGCATTTGGAAGTGCATCCTACTCTTCCCTAACCTTACACCCAAACTCACAAGGAGACCCATTTGCAAGTACTATGTGTTTTGGAAGAGACAGGCAGGAAAGGACAAGAGCTGGCATTTGCCTCATGGCAAACATAACAGGGCAGGAATGTTCCCAGAATGGGACCTTTCACTTTTTCTGTTTTGTCTATTCAACACAAAGGCAATGAAAAAAATCTTTTCTCTTGCATAACATCTCTTGCACTGGTGGGGTTTTCATGCTGTAAATCTGTGCAGACTTTCCAGCCTGAATTTCATCCCACCAGCTGTCCCAAAACTGCATAATAAATCATCAAATTGAGGGTCATGCACTGGACCATATCTATCCTTGTTGTTAAGCTGCCGAAGACTCCTGTTTTCAAAAAAATAATGAATCTCAGTATGGTGAGGGTATGGTGTAAAAGAATTGTGAGTTAGTTTGATTAATAATCTCAGACTATGTCTGGTTGGTTTTTTTTAGAAATGAAATATTTGCTTTCAGACTCCTTGCATCCTTCCTTCTGTCTATCACAACTAAGAAGAAAGTAAGAAACCTATAATGAATAATTTAGTAATATGCTAACAAGGCTAATTTGTGGTCAGCTACCAAAATGCAGTATTCTAACAAAGCACTAGACCTGTACAAATCCAATAAGCTTCTTACTATTAAGCATATTCTGAGGTCCTGAGCATCTTGCTTGCCAACCACCATTAAGACTGGTTAAGTATTTGTCTTTACTATCTTTATCAGCATAGTATGGCAAATTTACAAAAACTCTCAGGCTACCCTGTGCTCAAAAGTTAATCCACCCTTTATTCTTTGTCTTTCCCTTCTGCTCCTGCATCTTTTTTCCCCAAAATATATTTCTTAAGAAACCTCAGCCTTAACTTCTACTGCCAAATATGAGGCAAATATGAGGGAATTGGAATTCAGTTTCAGATTTTCCATTCAGATTTCATGACATCACTACTTTAACTTTTAATTGTTAGGAAGACAGGAAGGTCTCCTCATTTTTTTTTTTGTTTGTTTCTAGGAGTGTAGCACTAAGCTGCACTAGGCTGTTACTGTGTCCTGTGGTCCTTTCACTGAGGTACTTCCACTTGTTGAGATTTCTGGTAGTGAAACTATGAGATCTTGATTGCCTTTCCAGAAAGTGAGGGTCAAAGAGGAGCAGTGGCAGCAAATCTAACCCAAATGAAATTCCAAGATAGAGAAAACACTACCTAGCTTCAAGGAAAGGAAGATATCTCAGAATAATTAAAAACAGATCCAAGGGTGGTTATGTAGTCAAACCCTATTACTGAAACTGAAACATAAATCCAAAATGTTAAAACTTCCTTGCTGTCCAAAGTATGAAGATCCTTTGAATCTTCGTAATGAGTCACTCTTCTAGCCCTGTAATCTACAAATTTGTCAAAGGGAGAGCTCTCAGTCTAAATAAAATAATTCCAACACACATCACAAACATTTAAAAATTTCTATTATTTTTGACTGTAACATCATCTTTAATAAGTACTGAAAGAGTGTGAATTTATTAAAAATAGTATATATCACCTTGTCTTGAATGTAATATTTAATGTTGGCAAGTGTTTTACTTTTGTGTTCAGGATACTGTATTATGCTTCAGTGGACTAAATGCCACAAGCACATTATCATCATCTAAGGTAATCACACTGAATTTTAATTTTGTTGTGGGACTTTAATTTGGAATGTTATGGCCAACAAGCACATGTTTTGCCTGAGAAGGTTTAATCGGATGATACCATTATTTAGCATATTATTTCCCATGGGCAAATTAAGCTCAAGTGTTTAACTCTCTGAATCCTTGAGAATCTAATGAACTACCCTGGGATCACACAAAAAGAACAGTGCACACAGAGGAAATAATGAGCAGTAAATCCCTTTGTAATTTTCTCCAAACATATTTTCTCGTATTCTGGTAGAAAAATTTGCCTTTTATTTTAAAGTTTAACTCAAAGTTAAGTGTTATTCAAATATAGTTGTACAGGGCTCAAGTTGCACTGACTGAAATTAAAAAGCAAATTGAATAACAGACACCTCTTTTCTATTTACAACAAAGAACAACATCTGTGTAGCATTTACTTCTGTTCTTCTGTATTTTGGAATACCATTTGGTACTATGTATTTTAAAGAACATTATTCCAAACAGCATTATTTTCTGCTTCAGCAAAAGTTATGCATTTCTAGCAAATTTACAAAACACCTACACTTTTTCTTTGCTTTTGTTTTGCACACTTGTTGACCGCAAGGGTTTCCCTCTGGAAGCCACAAGGAGGTGAAGATACAAAGATAAAAAAAATCTTAATCTTAATTTTAATTAGGCAAATGGATTTTGTTTATAGATTCACTCAGAAAATGAAGAAATAATCTTTCCCAAGACTAGTTCCTATAAAAAAAAAAAAAAAAAAAAAAAAAAAAAAAAAAAACAAGATAGCCTATTATGCTATGTTAGTAAACATACTAGCACTTGGCTCTCATTATCTTACTGTTTTCAAAAATTGAAGTAACCTTTTGGAAAATATTGTGCATTTGTTAATTTAAATGATGACTTGTATATTATATTATGAAGAAACATCCAATGATATTCAACTTTTAGTAGCTTATAAGCATAAGAATAACCACTTTATTCACCCTAATTATTAAAATATTCCATCACCAACTCTCCAAATACCCCCAAAATCCAAGAGAAAGAAAAGAAGAGGAAAGGAAGAGGAAAGGAAAGGAAGAGAGAAAGGAAAGGAAAGGAAAGGAAAGGAAAGGAAAGGAGAAAGGAAAAGAGAAAGGAAAAGAGAAAGGAAAAGAGAAAGGAAAAGAGAAAGGAAAAGAGAAAGGAAAAGAGAAAGGAAAAGAGAAAGGAAAAGAGAAAGGAAAAGAGAAAGGAAAAGAGAAAGGAAAGGAGAAAGGAAAGGGGAAAGGAAAGGGGAAAGGAAAGGGGAAAGGAAATAAATTTTTTCCTGGGTTTCAAATGAATAAGGTTACTCCTGTGTGATCCACTCTGTATTTTATTCCTGATGGAAAGATTAATTTTACAACTACTAGTGGGATCTCATTAAATACTGATTTAGCAACAGCATTGTCATGATAATTATGTTTCACAAATATCTAAGTTCAAATAAATACAATTCAGATTATTTTTAATGATTATATGAAAAAAATAATAATAATAGGTTTTTTTGGTCTCTATCTATATTGGTAAATGACGTAATAAGAAGATGATCACAGTGGAAAGACAAATTTAATAATAATCTTTTTTTTTTCTTTTACATAATTCAGAACTATTAAAATTAAATAAATCTGTAATTTATATGCATTTATATAATAACTGCTTGGTGTTGCTCCAACACCTCCCTGAGTGGTACTGTATCTTTACTTACTGGGGAACTTTGGAGGGAAGGAGAAAAGGAATCAGCTTCCTAATAGAAAAGAATTCTTTATTATATTGAAGTTCTACTTTGTATAATTTGTTCATTGTAAAACAATTCTAATGAAGAGAAAATGGACCATTGTAATAATCTGACCATTACTTTATCTATTAAGAGGATAAATTCCAAATCAGATCCTGCCTTCAGCTTTATATAAATATGATAGAAAGAATGCAAACAATAGGAGTGAAATCTCCAGAATATTATATTTTTTGTTATATTTCCATCTAACAAGCACGACTGTAATACTTCACAGTTGCACAGTCACAAACCTCATGATAAGACTGGATTGCTGGAACTAAGGAACATTACGTTTTCTGTGATTCTTATGAGAAGAAAAGAGCCAGAAAGAATATTGTATCATTTGAAACATCAGTCCAAAGACAGCTTTAAGTGTAAGCATATCAGACTTCCACAAAGCCAGAAGCACTTAAGTCAGATCAGCAGGTTCATCTTGTGCAGCATTTTGTCCTTGACAAGTAGAAAACACAAATTATTGAAAAAAGTACTGAAAAAAAAAGTCCTTACCCAAATCCTTCCCATCAACAGTATTTTAACAGTTGTGCACTGGAGGTTTTCTTCTTAATTATTGATAACTAGATTTTGCCACGGTCTGAGTTGTCTGCTGTTTGCTTGGGAATGGTCCCAGCAAAGGGACTGGGACATTCTGCTCTCCATGCCTTCTGGACTGGCTTTGGGATTTTGTCAAGATTCTGTTGACTTCTCTTGGGTGTTACAGCTGTTTTCTGCTGTTAAAAATCTGCATAAATGGGGTTTCCAACTAGTTTAATCTGCTATAAGGCCTCGGTCTTTGATCTATATGCCCAGACTCTTGGTGGGAGTTTGATAATTCTTCTTTATATGCAGGAAAAAAAGGAAAGAGTCAACAGTTTGCAAAGGGAATTTTCTAAAGAATGTATCTTTATACTTTCCAATATTCCTGCAATTAATTGCTTTTGGAGGCATTCTTTTTAGTCAAGAAATGCAAAATGATGGTGATATAATCTGAATAGAAGTATTTCATTTTTTTCCCCTTGTCTATGCTTCAAAGACTTTTTCACAAGCTATAGCTAAAAGCTTGTACTGGGAAGCTGCTGATGGTATTATTCTTTCTCTTAGAGGAAAAATATATGAATAACAGTTAAGAATAGATCATAAGAATGTTAGGGAATCACTCAAAAGTAAGAAGAATTTATCAATTTTCTCATTTCAGAGCATATTCACTATCCATGTTCATTAGTCAAATTACCACAGTTCTGTTTTTTCAGAGAAAGAGACAGATGTTCAGATCTGAATGAGTTAATTCTAAAGGATTCCTCAGTTATGTAAATGTACAAAATGTAGTGCCACTTTCTATTCTTATTACAATCATGAGGCCGTCACTGTAATTGATTAATTTTGTGTCATTCTTTTCCTGTGATCTCTTTGTCACAAGAATGAGCTATCAACGAATTTTAATGCTTCATGCATTTTAGTTTTCATAACGTATTCTGATTTTCATTCTAGTGACAAAGGTTGGCACAAAATCAGACCATATTCACAACAAAGGCTAAAAAAAAAAAAAAAGAATATTGTATAGAATCTGTCTTCATGACAATCTCAGAACGAGAACAGAAATATCACAAAACAAAACTCTTTGTTCTTGTGGCAGTCTTACTATTGTAATATCACAATATTCCCAAATTCATTCCTATGCCTTTTGCATTGGATGTGCTAAAATCATTTTGCAATATGAAGACTATTCGCAATATTTTAAAAAGGTAATGGTGGTAAAAATTTAGTGTGTAAATGTGATTTGTTTGAAGTGGTTGTAATTCTATAGACAATACCATCTGGTTTCTCACTACTCCCTAAATCCACCAGTGTGTTATTGGGGAAAAAAAAAATCAAAGATGTTTTCAGTAGAACTCGCAATGTTTTTGTGCTATAATTTAGTTGTTCCATCCTGGTCCTTCTTCTGGGACAATTATTTGACAAGCAGCTAATATGACAGAACTGTAAGAATATCAATTACAAGAAATCTCCCATAAGTGAGAGGTAATTGACGTTTATTAAGGCTTTTGTGGGTTGTGATGTTATGACTTACATGTTTTATCCATGTTCTACTCCTAGAAAGAACATAAGCCAATAATCAACATAGATTGGTAAATTTATTTGTGCTCCCTTATGATAAACTAAGCTGCCTTCTTCAATGCCAAACTTATTCATTGCATATAATCCCTACATCTGTTTATCCCTCCATTGAGTTTTTTATTTAGCATCCCAATTTTTTAAACTCTTAAATGGAATTAAAAGTATTATTATTGCAGAAATGGATAGGTAAACAAATCTTGCTATGTTATCCAGCTTGGTGGACAGAAAATTGGATAAAGAAAATATTTTCTGACTTAACAATAATTAAATATTAATGATTAACAATAAATACTTATGTTTTTACTTAATAGCCAGTCCCTATCATCTCAGTTACCATGTGAGACATTTATAGCAGAACCATATATTTGGCTGCATGCTCACACTCCACATGCAACCACTGCTGAAGTGAAAACACTTCACATCCTGCTTTTATATTCTGGTCTTTGTCTCTACCATTGCCTGAATTTCGAGTATTTAGCAAGATATCCTTTGGTCTAACATTATAGGATTTTCTATAAGAACAGTTGGATACCAAGCAGCATAGATTTTTTTTTTTTTTTTTTTTTTTTGACAGGATGGACTGATAAAAGCATTTCTGATCACATCCTGTTTCCATTCCCTAAAAGGTAATATAGCAAAAAGCACTTTCCTCGCTCTGCCTGTTCTTGTGCATTTGATGCATTTGAGATCCATTGTTTTCAACATCTGGGGGACAGCAAAAAAAAAAGACAAAAAAAGTTCTTACTTTGGAGAAAGACATTTAGTCCATGGCCTGAAATTAAATCTGTTCATATACTTGCCTGTACTGACCTCCAAGCAAGAGGGAGTAAGGAGGAGGCTGCTTATAGACATAATTCATTTAGGCCAGTGTTTCAGTATATCTAAAGAGAAATTAGTACTTTTTATCAGAGGCAGTTAATTTTAAATCTCAACTCCGACTCATGATGACTGAGATCTGTCCTTGTGTGTTTGGATGCTCAAATGTTAATTAACCTTTTCCTGCATCTACCATCCATCTGGAGTAAAGGCTGAACACATCCTCCAAAAGAAGGAAGAAAAGTCTTAGAAGAGATGAATATGCCGTGATTTTTGGACTAAAACCAGTTAAAATCATGTCTATTACTACTCTGACTGAAATTATCTCAGAAACGAATGCAGACTTTAACTAAGAATATAATAACTAAGAATATAATACAATATATAAAAATAAAACTAAGAATATAATATGTAAACTTTAAAGTATTTTATGGGAAAATATATGGGAGTGAAAAATATATGGATAGGACCAGAAAACAACAACAACAAAAAGTTAATATTTGAATTGAAACCAAACACAAGCAACACTTTAACATGCAAATGTTAATGTTCCTAACACCTGTTTTCTAAACAGTTATTGAAATCCAGTTCTTACATCCCTTCAGGCACAAAGATGATCATACTCTGCAGAAAAATACAAATCTCTATTCTATTTGTAAATTTTTCACAACATCACAGAATAGTTAGGACTGGCAGGGACGCCTAGAGATCATCTGGTCCATTCTGCTCAAGCTGGGTTCAGCTTTCTTTGATATTTACTTTGGTCAATTGCAGTGTGGTCTGCAATTTTCTCATTCTTCTTGAAAAGGAACTTGCTGTAGGGAAGAAATATTAAAATTACCACATTTATAAACAAACACATCTAATTTTTATTACATCAGCTCTAAATGAATTAATTTAATTCATAAAACTTGGCAACCAGCATTTATAAAAGTTTTGGACAGCTACTTTTAGATTTCATGCTTCACATAACTTTTAAGTGTTGACTTTATAAAAAATGTTCTGCCATTACACATTATAATATTTCATATTCACTTTGTAATTACTTCATGAAATCTAGGTTATTTTCACTGAAATATGAGCATTCTCTCATACAGGAATTTGCAATTGATCCTTCAGTGAAGTCACTAACATAATGAAATTGTCAGTCTCAGTTATTCCTGTAGTATTAATATTTGGTTATCAGGTTTTCATAATAGTATCTCATGATAAAAATGAATACTCAAAAAAAAAAAGGATCAGAAATATATACCTATTTAAATCAATTAAAAAATAATGTCACTGTGGAGACATTATTGATGGATAAATATTAATCATGGTTAAATGACTGTTTTCTTTTTCACATTCAACTACAGAAAATTCTACATCTGCCTTTGTAAAGTAACCTGTGTTTAACCATAAAAAAGGAGAAAATTAGTCAAATTCATCTCAATTTTTTATATAATATAAAAATAAATGTATTTGACAATAAGTTTAGAAATAGGCCCTTCCTGAAATTTTAAAGGGGATCTTAAAAGGGCTAAGGCTAAGGGGGCGATGCTTAAAAGGTACTAATAGAAAGAGTTAAAAGAAAAATAGAAAACCCTAAAAATACAGGGATTTCTAGGGGTGGTTTGAAAAGAAAATGAAGAAAATTAAAATAACAAACACATACACATGAACCCAAAACAGAAACAACAAGAATATGATAAAATAAATACAAAAACAAAATACAGGATACTTAAAAATGTTTCTATCGCTGATCTTTTTTTCTGAATTTATGTTATTTTCTCAGTTAAGATCATTTTCCTATTTCTATGTTATGGACTTATAAATTTCTTCTCTCCTCTCCTCTCCTCTCCTTTCCTCTCCTCTGGTCTTCTCTTCTCCCTTTCTTTTCTAATTCCCTTTGCTAATATATCCCTTAATGTGCACATTTTTTAGTTAAAATTATTGTTTTCTTCATTCTGCATGCAAATAAATGATTGAAGCATTTTAATTTTATTATTGTTATTTTTATTATTGTTGGTTTTGAAAACCTGCTTTTAGTCCCCTTATGGATAATTTTTCACCTCTGTTTGATTCAATATTAATGCAAATTACATTGTCATGTTTTCTGACTTTTCTACAGTTATTGTTCAGCTATAACCTAGATTTACAAGCTTTCTTTCTTTCCTTTTTTTTTTTTTAATTGCTAAAGGATTTACAACTAACCTATGGCTCCAGTCGTGGTCAGTTGACTTCAGTATCACTGCTGTATGCATAGAGCTGATAAATACTGTGGTTCATTTTCCCCTTGGGCAAGCACAGTTAAAAAAAAAAAGAGAGAGAGAGAGAGAGAAACCCTCAGACTAATAATTACCTTAGCCTGAAATGGGAATGGCTAAACACACTTGATTGCTTTCTAACCTTCAGTACTGTGTAATGAAATATGGCTGCTTCAGGACAAAAAATAAAAAACGCCAGGGTCGGGGGGGATAGTTTCCTTTTCAATGCTATTTCACTGAATTCCTCAAAACTACATTTCATTCTGTATTATCATTGTGATAATGTTTTAATTAAGGACAAATCTTGGTTTAATTCTGGATTCTTTTCCACATCAGAAGGACTGTTCCTAATATTCTTAGTGTCACCATTTCATATTACATTTTAATTTGTTAGTTCATCAGTGTGAACTGAGAATTCTAGCATGTAAAGAACCATTCGTCATGGTTCAATGTTTCAACAAAGCTTGTTGAAAGGTGAAATGATTAGCAAAAAGGAATAGAAGATTTCAGCCTCCTGAAACATACTATGAATACATTTTGTATGCAGGTGTACTTGCATCAAATAGGTATGCAGGCAAGACTCTTTTTCTGATCTGTATTTTGCTATTTTCTATACAATGCCATCTGCATCTCAGACTGAAAAGCAAATAGATAAAAAATGTAATTACTTATTAGAAGAATTTTAATGACAGTGAGACAGTGGCTGGTGCGGCACAAATAAAGATTTTGTAATTTCATCTTATGTTGCTCATGAAGATTCAAGATAAATTTGTCCAAGACTGATGTGTGAATTCAGAAATTACATGAATCTAACTACTACGAGAATTGTCTTCCTCTGTATCTAACACTTGCATATTTGCATAGATGCTGTCACTAGGTTCCTATAATTCTTTTCTCCAGAGCGAATGCATCTTAAAAATTAAACAAAGGAAATGTATCAAGGAAGCAGAAGAGAGGCACATTGGTACATCAATTAAAATTCAAGAGATTTGAATACAGATAACCATTATTTTTTCATAAAATTTGATTTTAAGATGAGTCATACCTATTCTTTCTTTATCTTGATACAAAAATTTTCCTAGGTACCTCTGCAGGATCTAACTATTACTGAGATTTTGCTGTATTTGCTACATCATATCATCTATTGACATCATAACTGAGTGTTAATTTTAGAGCTTGTTTCCTTTGCAGGCACTAGAGATGCATCGCTTAGATTTTGAGATGAATTTTTTTTTCATTTGTCTTTCATTTTTATTTATAATAACTGCAAATGCAAGATTAGCTTTGTTTTCCTTACCATTTAAAAAGAAATTGGTTGATGTAGCAAAAAAGAGTGTGTGTACCTAAGCTTTTAGTTAGCATCGGGAGTAAGCTTTTGACACACTGGCTGTCCCTGCTGATCATGTTTTGTTTCACATCGTGGGATATTCCAGGAACTAAAAAATTGGATTTCTTTCAGATGAAGATTAGAAAATGTGCTTCAAGAGTGAACCCAATATGCTAGGCTACAAATAATCTGAGTAAGCACCTAGAATTTTGTAGTTTGTGAATGATGGTTCCCCAGTACTGAATTATAACGCTCAGCTTTGAACCACAAATTTAACATACGTGTATAACATGTATCTTTTAATAAGTGTATAACATTCAGCATTTGATTTAAGTCCCTGTACAGTCTTGCGGAGAACTAATCAGTGTAATCTGCAAACAACAGAATCCTGAGAGAACAGCTGTAGCCGGACTCTAGATAGCAATAAGGATGAAGATATTTCTGAACCTATAGCTTTCCTCACTATTCACATGTCTCTTCAATTGCTGCAAGGTGTGTTGTGGTTTGATAGGAATGGCAAATTTGGTAAGAGATGAATCCCCTTGTGTTCCAGCTGATCCTTAAAGTTTGGGGGCCTGGGGAAGGCCGGACTCATCTCTTAATAGGGATACCAGATATTGTGGTAACCCGCAGGTCCTGCCCTGGCAGTACTGGATTGACAGTCTGTCAACTGTAAGTCCAATTGCCTTAAAAACAGGTAGTCAAGCTCACAAATAGCACAATTTATTCAAATGAAATATTTGCACAGTAGGTTTCGGACGCCAGTGCAGGAAATTCTCTACAACAATGTGGGGTTCTTAGCTAGTGCCTAGCATACAAATGCACAATCATCACTCACCCTAGAAGACAGGAGAGGGCTCTCAACCTTGAAGAGCCTCCTCAGGCGGCGTCCTGACCAGAGGGAGGAAAGGGGTCAGCTGATCCAGAAATTACAATAGAGTCTTCCTTATTCCTTCTTTCTTCCTCCTTCTTCTTCCGTACTATATATCTCCTTGGTTCACCTTTTATATATTTTCTTTTAATTTAGGTGAAGCTTGAGTGATTCTAGTCATGCTTACTTTTGTTATTGATTGGTTTAAAGTGTCTTGAGTTAATCGAAAATCTAGAGGGCGTGCTCAGTGAGGAGTGGTTGTTCCTTGAAAGCACATAACTTCTAGGATAGGGTTGTGTGTTGGTATTATAATGAGATTAGAATTAGGAGAAGTTTGAGCAAAGACCATTGGAAGGGACTGATCTGCCATCATTGTTGGCCCAGCACCAGACATCTTATAGCTTATCAGCCATCTATGTGGCTTATCAACTGTGTGGTACCAAGAGGTCGCCACCTCTGTAGGGAGTAGAACAGAGTTTGACCATGGTGTCTTCACTCCGCTCCATTCACTCATCATTTGCATAGCACCATCAGATTACCATCTCTGCAAGGAATCCAACAAGGTTGGCCATGGTGTCTCCATTCTGCTCCACTCCTTATTTACTCTTATTAGCCTGTGCTAGGAGGGCAGATTGTGTCGCCGAGGGAATAACGGAGAAGTAGATTCTGTACATAGCAAACTTCCTGGAAGTGGTAACTTTCTGTCACCTCAAGTAAACCTCTGTAATGCCATAAGGTCTGTTAGGCCTTATTTTTTTTTCTAATTTCTCCTTTCTCAAGCAATTTTCTCACAGCTTTTTGTCAAAACCATATCCTGAAGATTTCCAGTGTTTGTCTTCTAGGAGAGAAAAATCCCTTGCACCAAGAGGTAGAAGTGGTAGTCACACCTTCATCCCAGTTCCATCCCAGTGGGTCAGATAAAATTCATTCACATGATAAAGTTTATCTCCAACTTCATTTTTCAGCTAAGAGGGCTCACATCCCATTCCTCCTGTGAAAGCTGAAATGTTAATAGTCTGCCTCTTCTGTACAATACCTTCTGTTTTAGGAAGAATGCAAAAAAAATGGTGAGTTAGAAAAAAGGGAGAGATTGTGATCCTTGAGTCTACTAGTTCAATCAGTAGACAAATTAAAAAACAGAGATCCTTCAGATCCTGTATTCTACAGGATCACAGACTCTTTCCCAAGCTATCCAAACAGTTCTGAACATTTCCTAGGAGAACCTACCTTTGCTCAGCATCTACTTTCTCCAGCACACATTGCAGTCTAAAACTCAGAATGCAAGCTAATTGAAAACCCTGTTACAGGGCTCATCTCATTAAATACTGAAATGCAAGCACCTCCCGAGTGAAATGTGGCAGCTGTTAAACAGTGAACAGCAATACTGCACAACAGTTCAGGACAGTGGAGAAGAACATTGCGTCTAATTGAAACTGCAGGAGAATTGTTGGTAGACAGAATGCAATTATCCAAACTGGAAAGGAACCAGAATCAGAGGGTTAACATACATGCCTCTTCTTTCTTTTTTAGTGGTGGGGGAGAAGAGAAATGAACATACTACTGTGTTACAAATCATTAGATTTTCACTTACACTTTCTTACACTTTCTTCCTCTTTGAAACAAAGTCCGCTACATGATAGCCTCAGAATAAAGCTAACTAAGCAGGAAGTGTCATCAGTGCACTTCCCTCCGCACAGTTGTTCTTTGGGGCCTCATAAGATGTCTTGTGCACAAACACTGAAGTAATGGCCCATCTAAACTGAAAGTCAGTAATCTGGCTCAGAAATACAACATTGTTGCAAAGCCATTTTACAAAATGAGGTTGCAATATTAAAAGCAAAAGCAAGCATTGGTAGGAAACTTTTTTTTTTTTTTTTTCCATTCAGGGTCCTGCTATTAGTGTTTTGACAGTTTTTTGTCTTTTTGCTATTAGTCATATTGCCACTTTTATACTAACTGAAGACAGGTTTTATTCTTTGAGCAGTTGTTTACTGCATGCTCCTTCAAGTAAAAAGATTTTCAAATAGATTTTTGTTTTATTTCGTCAACATTAAGAAAAGTCTTTATTTAATCCTCATCCTTGGCACATACTGTGCCAACTAATCCAAACTCCCAACCCCACAGATTTTAATGTAATATCAAATTTCATGCAGGTTCAGACAGTAGACCTTCAGCATACAATTTTGCAGGCAAAGGAGCATTTGCAGCTGAGAGATGCAGAAGACAATTCCTTTCTCTTCAGAGGAAAGAGGCATACTATCTTCAAAGTGCTTCCTCAGAAGAAAATTGTGTTAATACTAGCAATAGAAAAGATTCTGTGCAGAAGTGGAAGCTTTTTAATGATACTAAGCACTGGTAAGTGTACTACTAATGTAGACTGTGAGCTAGTTGAGGAGATAATACCAGTCAAGCTATTTTGGATTATTGGCAAAACAACAGATTTAAATAAGTAACTTTACACAAAGACAATTGGGGACACTTACAAAAAAAAAAAATCTTTTTTGTTGTTGTTTTGTTTTTATTTTTGTTTTTTTCTTATTTGTTTTTAGTGATTAAGTTATTACCTAGATACACAGCTGTTTTACTAAGCTGAGATGACAGAAACGTAGCAAATACTCAAACAGTTAACACTTACTGGGGAAAAAAAAAGAAAAAAAAAGAAAAAAAAGAAGGGAGGTAAGTGAGAGGAGGATAAAGGTAAAGCTTTTCTTTGAGAAACCAGGCTGATACAAACATAAACACATCTAACAAATGTAATGATGTATCTCTAAATGAACAGAAATTGTTAAGACTTAAAGGAAGTTGCCAACATTTACGCACCGGTCACTGTTTTGATATTTTCTTCTTTGGTATGGTTCAATATGTTTTACTACTAATAAACAGTCCTTCTCTTCAGTAGTGTTGCCTGCTTATTGGTTACATGCTCCAGAAAGATTCAGGCTGAACCAAATACACAGAGGTGATAACAGAGAATGCATATAGTGATGACTCTAACTTTACCTCTATACCAAAAGCTAGTGCTGTAAGGGCTTTCTCTGTGACAAGTAGTGTCCTGGGATCTGAGACTGGAAAACAGATGGGCTTGAAGATCTGAAGTGAAGTTGGGAAGGTAACAGGGTAACTTCAAGAAAACAATAAATATTCCCTGGTGAAAGCAAGGGAAAGCATCACATAGCTGGAAGATGTTATATGGATGTGCTGTATATGGTTTCGTCAAGAAGACTACAGCAGGTTCCTATAAAGGTCAAACACAAACTAAGGCTCACAGAGAAAAAAAAAAAAAAAAACACACGCATATATATGTACGTATATATAAAGCAGGTACAAAGATATAACTGTGATCTGTGTAAGACAGATAATGTAGAAGAAATGTTTCATCATTAGTATTTTACATTATATGTTGTGCACAGGCAATATTTTCTGTGGAATAATTAAATAAGAATCAAAGAGAGAAGATTACCTTTCCATTCATGTAATGGTATAGTGCTGTGACATGTTAATATCGGTGTTGCGGACCGATAATATCGAACAATTACCATTTTATCACTCACAGGTGCAATTCACCTGCCAGAACTAATACAGGACACTTATATGTATTCTAACTTTTACTCCAATCACAAATTCTGATGTTCTTTTATGAAATAATATGAATCATTTGGGGCTTACTTCTGGAAGTGCTGTCATTGCACATTAATGTGGCTGCTCTCTTTGGCTGCAGCAGACTCCTGCAGTGATTTTGAAAGAATGTGCTCTTAAAAGTACGCTGCCATGCCGACATGATGAACTAACATATTTATTAGGTTCTAAGTATAATGATTGTGAATGGGAGGCACATACAGCATGATCATGCAGAAAATCACACATTTTCTTTCAAAAATAGTGTTTTCTGAGTTGAATCATTCACTTTTACTTAAAATTCCTGACTCTTTATGGTTAAGAAAATCTTCATAAACTGTAGCAAATATAAACAAATTCAGTGACTTGTGCCTAATCTGCATGCCCCAGTGGACTTATTCAGCTCTGGACCATTAGCTTTGAGGTCTATGCATTCAAATTGATGCTGAAATAGCAAAACAGTATAAATTTCTGAAAAATTCTACTAATGAAGCTAGTAAATGAAAATGCTAATAGCCTTTTAAAAGGCCTGGTAATAATTGAAAATGTTGGAATTTGACCAGGCACAATTATTAAATATTACTCAGGTAGAAAACAAGGATTTAAAATAAAGTTCTTTTTTATTGAATTTCAAGAATAGAAAAAAAAAGTTAGTGAAAGTGACTTATGTCACTGTGTTTGTTTTGGACAACAAAACAGACATGCAACCTTGACTAAGTCTTGGTTGTTATTTTCTTGTGAAGTATACTATGGTAAATCATGATATTGTCGTGACTTTCCAGTAGTTTACCTATTTAAAGGACTAGAAAGTGGAGGAAAGAATCGATATTTTTTGAGCATCCTTACATGCTAATATATGTTATATATGAAGAAGAGTTGGGATATTGTGTCTAGAAATTTCCGTTCTAATTCTGTATTCAGCTAGAGAGTTTAAGGAACAAAATTATGTTCTCATATGTACTATGACAAAGTAGTCACTTGCACACACACAAAATCAACCATAACGTAAGAGAAAAAATTCAGATAGTATCCAAAGACAACATTTTGAATGTACCTTCTCCATACATGCCTTTTTTCCCTGTGATAATGCAGTAGTGTCTTGTAAATTGCTAGTCTATGTATTTACATTACATAGATGTTTTTGAAGTACATATTATAATATGCACTTCATATTATATAATAATCAGCTAATGCTACGTCATTCTCAGCTTGCAGAAAGATTTTGAAATTCAAAATAATTCTTTGATTTACTGCCCTATTCCAAACCATCCTGCTTTTTCATTGTGTATATTTGCCTGGAATTGACAAGCTGTTCCAGGGAATTAGGTATTCCCTAGCTATTTGGCTTTTGTAAAGAAGAAGACCCTTGAAGACAATCAACAAACTGAAATACCATGCTTTCTTAGTTTGTAATTCCTAATAAATCGATACAAGGTAAATACTGACAAGTTAAAGGTTAAATACTTCAAGCCTTTTGATAGCAATTGA
Source organism: Crypturellus undulatus (assembly GCA_013389825.1). NCBI lineage: Eukaryota > Metazoa > Chordata > Aves > Tinamiformes > Tinamidae > Crypturellus > Crypturellus undulatus. The sequence continues at coordinate 262,520 of VWPW01011295.1, read as the reverse complement.
CTGTATTTTCAAGAGGGGTTTAGAGTATCTCCCCCGTTCCATTTAACTACTGTTTGCCTGAAACAGTAAATATTGCATACTTCTCACTGACACTTCACAGTTGGCACAAGTAAGTATATAACTGTCAGATCCGGTTTAAAGGCCTCCAGCTGTTACTTTATCAAGAAATACCATCCCATAAATAAAGCTAATGTTTACTCAGAGGCCTTTTGTACTTTCACTCACAAATCATATGTACTGTAATAGCTAAGACTGTAAGTCTTACATAGTCCTAGTCCCAGAATAAGGACCAGATGCTCTTGAGTAATAATTTTCCATAATAAAGCTCAGGATAGCTGCTAAGGTCATTAATATCTGTCTAGAAATGGCAAAACCTCTTTAATTTTGAACTGTGTGAAAAGGATTGATGACTGAATTTTCAGTATCCTCTCCTCTCCTCTCCTCTCCTCTCCTCTCCCCTGCCTCTTTTTTGGTTCAATACTAATCATGGCAACATAAATATGATGTAGCTCAATTGGACTGTAATGCCTGAACATGTGGAGTGGATGGAAATGCTCTTTTCTGGATGCATGGGAAGTAGGGGGACAGCCACACTCACCTTTCACTCAGAAAACCTCCCAAAAATTCAATAAAAATGTTTAAAATCACCAGTGAGAGATCACTACAAAACATCTGAAAACATTAAGATATGATTTACCCACTCTTATAGTCTATACTTATGTATATTATTTTTCTTTGCTCAAAACACATTGTCAATGATTCTCTTTTTGACTCCGGTGGGGGAATCAAGACAGTTTGCTATTTCCATGTGAATTTTTGTAATTTCTGTGGATAATTTCATCATTGTAAGAAAGACATTACTTTCTCTTACCTTGTTTTTGGTTGATACTGTTGTATGTTAGGTAGGAAAGAATTAATTCATATGATTGAAATATAACGTAGGTCACTCACTTGCTACCAGGAAAGTGGCTAGTTTTCTTAAATGATCAATTAAGGTCCAAAATATAACTGTGAACTTTGTTGAGATATCACTGGATAGCTCTCTCCTGTCTTTTTTCTTGACCCTCTCTCATTATTTCTGGAAAAAAATTGTTTAAGTATTATTTCTTCAAATAAACCATAATTCAGCTTCAAGTTGAAGAAAACTGGTAGGGGTGAGGAGAGATTGGGCTGTAGTTGGAGACAATTTCTAAAGTATTTGGGTGTCGCGTTGTTGGATGCCTCTGGCTGTGAGCAGTAAGGCATGCTGTACAAAAGATGCTGCTCGGGAATCTGCGGTCGGAAGAGAGGCAGAAGAGAGCAGTTCTTTCACCAGGAGTCACTTTTGGTCTCCCAGCTTCCAAAATGCCATCCCTTGAGTGCCGTGGTCCTGGGAGGCAGATGGTTTTCTGTATTCAGGAGTAGGTGATCCATGCTATATTGTGTGATGTGCTGCCGTTAGAAAGGTGTCCCTAAGTTAGTACTCACCATGTGAAAGAAACTCTTACTTTCCTCTAATCTGTCATGTTTAACTACTGCAAATTAGACACTTTGAAACAGTCATGACTGCTTTCACTGATCTGTGCAGATTTTCAACTTAAAAGAAATGCAGGGGGTTATTGAATCCAAAGAATTCAGTTGCCTTTTCTTTCACTTCAAAGACATTCCTTCTGTCTAAAGTTAGCTATAAAATTGTTGCAGAATATGATGTGCTCCTTCCCATGTCCTCCATATAGATATTGATCAGTAAACTCAGCTTGAGACATTTCAACAAATCTGACGAGTGACAAGATCAGTCACTGTTCTTAAAGGTGAGCCGCACAATGTTTCTAAAATATTTGGATCATGTGCAGCACTAAAGGAGGAGGAAAGTACCTAAGTTACCTTAAGGTCACTGCTCATGATAGCTTTAAACTCACAAAGTTTAAAAGGATCAAAATGTTACAGAAGTGGATGTGAACAATTCAATTCAGAGACCCATAATAGCATGAACACAAATTGATTCCTTTGAATTCTGCATATCAGTTGTAGTAGAAAATCTAGAATTTTCAATAATTGTTTACATAAGAAGCTGGAAATATTTAACCATAAACCAAATAGTCATCACATGATAAATTGTCCATATATTATTTTCAGTGTGATTCTGATTCTACTTTTGATTCTTATTTAAATCTGTTTTCTGTTGTCTGTCCCCTTGTCCATAAAACCAGGAATATGTCTGTATACTCTCAATCACAGATTGATATCAAGTATTCATCATCTATTGTTTAAAAAATATTTATTTATCTGTTCAAAAGATTCTTCTTTGGACATTTAGTTTCAGCATTTCCAATCATTGTGGGGATTAAAAAAAAAAAAGAAAAAAAGAAACCTACTTAATGACTCGGGAATGGGAGAATTTCAGCTACTTACTATCTGTTGTTATTATTTATATCTGGAATCCCTTAGGATTTTTTTTTTTAAGAATGCTTTTCAGAAGCCTTAGGTGACAATTGTATAAATGGGTTTCTCACTATGGGTGCATACCAAAGTGTTTACCAATAGGAAAAAAAAAGGAGGAGAAAATCAAGCCTTTCTCAAATTTTAGAATATCTGCCTTTAACAGATGAAGATCTTGAGATATGAACACCTAAGATGCCAGTATGTATGCAAATAACACAGTGCAGTCTAATCACTTGTGAATAAAGTGCCAATTCTGAAATCAATCTGATAAAGCTTTCATACTTTATTACTGTGTCACACAAATATAGAGTGGTATGTGAAAATTATACATACAAATACCCGCATTATAACAACATCAAGTGCTCAGACGTAGGAACACTGAAGTTAGTATTGATTATGTACTCCTATTATCATTTTATAATTGTTATTTAGAATCCTATTTTTTTCAAAAACAAACAAAAAAAAAACAAAAGAAAATGGACACAGTTTATAATATTTAATTAAAAATATTGCATGCAGTTTGTTATAGCCTTTCTGCTTTATTTGGCTTCTTAATGTCATGAAAATCTGTAAAACAATTGTTTTTTTTAATAATTACAGAGGCATACCTTTGGAAAAATAGACAAAGTACAAGTATTAAATTATGCTTTCATTTATCAGTTATCATTTAAATTTTCAATTTTAAGAACTGTAATATAGATTTTTTTTCCTCTGATGTGATATGAAATTAATAAAAATGATAGTATTAGATATATCTGAAGAGAGAAAAAAGCTATAGATGCATAGTTTCAGTATTTTTATTTACTAATCATTCTTTTCACTTATGAATCAGGTGAAATCTTTATAAATAATATTTTTTCTGACTATTTTTAACATCAGATAAAATCCTGTGAATGCAGAAAAGAAGATATTTGATTATGAATATAACTACTAATATTAAATATTATTTTTCTTTTATTGTTTCAGATCTCTGTCCTGAGACACAACAACAGGATGTGCCTTGGAGAAGAGTAAGTTAAAACAATGATTTGCCTTTGATTTTTTTTTTAAGGAATACCTAGGTACTGTGTTTGCGTTTCCATTAAATTATGAGGCTTTTATGCATGAATTTTAAAATAGCAAGCTACTCCCACTAATTGCTATTTACCAAGTCCTGCACTGTTGATTCAGAGTTCACCTTCATTTCAGTGGGTGTTTTCCTATGCAATATTTTCATTTTGGTACCCCAAATTTTAATACTACCAAGGTTTTTGTAAGTTATCTTCAAATATCTAAACAGCTATATTTCTCAGGAGTTTTAGACACTTATCAGTGATTTTTAATTCACGTGCAGTTTACAAAAGATATATGTTAACTTATCTATATTTTTACAACTAATCTATTAACCACTGAGCTTTCTCCTTTCTGAGCACCTGAAATGCCCATTATTTCTGTAGTTAGTACAATATATTGTAAAAATGTACATAACAATAATACCAATTTTCTCATTCTCTATATAAAATGTATTTTAAAATTAATTAGAACAAAATGGAAACATTTTTTTCATTCCTTTATCTCAATGAAAATTAGTTCAGTGCCAGTCAGTCAATGACAAAGCCTGAACCTAAGCAGACATGCTAGCACAGGTGAGCTAAAGGTTCTGGGAACATGAGTGTTTGCTACATCAGGTAGTGATTACATTGGATAAAGAGTAATATTAGAATTATTTTTGGTGAAAATAATATCGTTTCCCAGTATTTTGGATATGCGATATGACTTTGTATGCTAGTGCTGGATGTTAATTTTTTTTATGTTAAAGATGCCATAAAATATGTCTGAATGTGAATAGAGTTACCGTAGTTGTAAACAGGAAACATGAACTCACTGGGAATTTGGCACTGGCTTGATGAGAGCTTGGATTTCAGACCAAGGAGCAGCCTCAGTTCCTAGGGAGACAGTTCTCCAACCAGGAGAATGAATTTTGTTTTGCTGCAGAAGAAAAGATTCAATGGGCTGAAGTTAGGAGCAACAGAAGTGGATCATCTCTCCCCGACTCCTGGGGCAATCTTTCACTTTTCCTTTCCCCAAACATAAAAGCATTCTCCTACAGCTGTGAAAATCACTTGAGGTATTTCTTCAATTCATTTTCAGCTGGTGCAGTTCCATTCTGTTCAGCAGAGTAGTATTAATTTTCACCACCTCATTGCTTGAGCATAAATCTTTATTACCTCAGTTAATTACTATCATTATTTCCCTTTTGTTGATGCTTTTTATGTGTGTACACTATACCTCTAGTCACATTTGCAAGGCCCTCTAAGAGCCTTTTGGATTTGGAGTTAAGCTACTTTCAGGACTACCAAGACCCCAGTGCCTTCTTGTTTGCCTGCTTGCTTTAGGACTTTCTTGTTTCAGGACATTTTTTCAGTAGACAAGAAGTTAGTGTAAAGGAAGAAAGAAAGCCAAAAAGGGAAAATGTTCTTTTATTTTATTAAAATTATTATGTTGCAATAAAATTCATGAAATCTGAACCACATATTTTTTGAAAGAGCTAATATTTTCCTAAATGAGGACATTTTCAGACAGAAGAGTCTATGGATGTAGTCTACATTATCATTATATTGTCTATCTTTCTATCCAGATAGGAGGAAATGTGAAAGCAGTTTTTTTTCTAAAATCCTGATTTTGATTTAACTCCTGAAGAACAGGGTATAAGTACTGCTTATACTCTACTACATTTTAACCATAACAGATAGGTACTGCAGTTTTGTCCCTTTACAGTATTCTTTCAGCAATGTGCCAGATGAGCATTACAAAGATACCAGTTTCAAAATCAACACTAATCAGGAAAAGAAAGATGAACACATAAATGTTGAGATTGATATTCTTCCTTACTTAATAGCATATTAATAAATAATTCTGTCTTGCTCTTACCCTCTTTGCTTCAGCAATATATACACGAGTTAAAATAAATAAATAATCAAATAAGGAAAACCAGGATGTTGTTTATTATTCAAAGAGTCCAAGGCAGCAAAGGAGCACCCATAGCAGCACCTGACAAGGATGAGCCTTGTGAACAGGCACAGGATCAGGCACAGGGTACCCACGTCTACTGATATACAGTGACCATAGGAAACGTATTTGAGCCACATCTTCGAGCAAAGACTGCTGCTATCTCACCTGTAACAGTTCATATGCCACAGGTAAAAATAGGTCTGCAAATTTGCAGATTACGGTTTTGTGGCAGAAGGAGGTTCATCAGAATAAACGTGTTTTTGCACTCAGTTCAGATATTACAGAGCTAAGATAGCATTATGTCAACAACAGCTGTATGATAGTCTTTGTATGGGGAAAATGTAGTTCATCAGGTTAACACAGGAATACTGGGTAGTATAACTTCCTCCACCCCCAAAAGTACTTAAAAACATTTCAGATTATGAGAAAACAAAGTGATGAACATCCTTTCAGAACTCATGTCTTATTTTAGAAAAAAAAAAAAAAAAAAAAGTCAGGGGAGCTGAAATTAACTTTTAAAATGATCTTTTCTCTCCTATTCAAATGGCAAGTGTTTAACACTTCCTTTGAATATTTATCAGTCAGAGAATCTTAAAATAAGACAGTATGGACCAAAACTGAAATTTAACTTATAAAGTTTTGAAAGTTTTAAGAGTTGTTACCTAGAATCAGATACTATTTTCATATAGAAATTAAATTATTTTATATACATTCTAAGTGGTTCCAGTGCTTCAAAGTCTGCAGACACTGAACATCTTGCTGGTCTAACAGCAAACTCCTATTCCTCTGTTATATGGCTAATAGGTGTTCTTTCTAACAACAATACCAATCCCTCCTTCTAAAAATATCAGGGCTAAAAAATGCCAAATACTGGAGGAAATTCTCTGTCCTTTGGTCTCTGGCGTTTCTTTGATAAAATCATACCTTATTTTTGTCCAAAGTCCGCTAGACATCTGAAAAAGACTACATTAAAAAGCATATTCACCTACAGTTCCTTTCCTCCTAGGAACCAGCAGAAGTGTTTGTTCTAGAAGGTAATTGCTTTTTTGTAAGTAAAAGCTAAAGATGCTACTATAACTACATTATACAATAATATAATTAATGTAAAAAAATTTAAAATATCAAATGTATCTTCAGGGCAAAATATGATAATGTGGAAATAATTGTTTTCCTTTTTAACACAATGCTCAGTCTAAAATAGGGGATTTCTCAAAATAAATCAGTGTCACGATATCTGCATAGCTCACCCCCCCAAAATGTTGACCAGAATCGGTTATTTCATTGTTATAGATATATTATATGACATCATTAGTTATATCATCCTAGATAATGATTTCTCATTCTTTTAGCTGCAGTAGGGGACAATATTAACGGCATTTCCAAGTGTGAATGAGGGAGATGGTAAGATAAAGTGATCAGTATTAAATGTGCTAATAACTGACAGTTGTATAGTAAAAGACTACATGAATGAAAAATATGCAAAATTTTGAGTTCCAGATTAGGAATGCTCATTTCTGAAAAGCTCAAACAGAAGAATTTAGGAGTATTAACTGATTGACATAGGTTACTAATGTTTTGTAATGTACGATATGCAACTTGGGTTCTGGCATCATGGTAGTTTTATTAACTTCCTGGTAGAGAGGTGTACTGGAAGTTGGCACTACCTTGAAAAGCAAGAATAAAAATTTTCCTACTTTAGCTTTTTTTTTTTTTTTTTAAGTGTGAGCTGCTGATGTCCTTTTAAGAAAATTACCATCACCTCTCCTTTCTAGATATGACTAATTCAACAGGTTCTCTACTTTTGCTGGAACCATACCATGTGCAAAGAAGCAGTGAAGCTAACTGAAGAACATCTTCAAAAACTTACATGTCAGATGATGCTAAATTCATCATCAGTATCATTCATTTTTAAATTCCTTATCATCCTTACCAATATCTTTGTATAGTGTAAAATGCATCCATTGATTAAACCATCTTTTTTTATTTCTCAAAGATTTATTTTCATTTAGCATTTTTTAATACATTGATTTTAAGGCAAAGCAGTCCAGATGTTGGACCCCCTTTTTTTTTTTCCTTTTTTTTTTTTATACTGAAGGTATTTGTTGCAAGCTTTGTTTGGTGTGGCTGATTTCAGTTTTAATATTTACTATGGTTTTCCAATGCTTCAGTTAATAAATTATTTGATTAATCAGTTTAATATATTAAGTAATTAGGTGACCTTTTAGAAACCTAAGAGCATGGTGGAGTTCTGGTGGCAAATAGCAAAAAGTCTTAAACTAAAGTTGTTTTGAGGTGAATACTTTACTCATTTATTCTGTGCAAAGAAAAAGATAAAAATGAACATAGACAAGATTTTTTCCTTTTGTATTTGTTTTATATTTGAGGTCAAGAAATGAGAAGAGGCTTTTATTTATAACTCAGTGCAAATGAAAAAACATTTTATTAAAGTGTTACAGCTTATCATCAGTGTTTTATCTTCTTGTGGCAACACATCACTTCATACAAAAGCAATTTAAAGAAAAAAAGGCAAGTATAATGATAAAGCTAAAAGCTTTTGGTCTTGACTGTAGTTCAGTACTGATACATTAGTGGAAACTCAGAACAACATAAAAGTGAATACCTTATCTACTATATCATTATCATTTTACACATAGAAATGAAAAGAGGATTTCGCAATCAAGTCTGCACATTAAACATGCCAAACATTGCAAATGGTTATTTCCCACAGGTATAGAACTCTAATAATTTGCATTAAAATTTCAGTTCTATTTGAAAGGGAAAAAAAAAAAAAAAAAAAAAGATTCGAACAAAAAAGTCATGTCCTCCTTCAGCTGACTATGTAGGTAACTTACTAGGCAAATCACACACAGTCTCTGCTTTAACTGGTGTAGCCCCAGAATGAGGAGTGTTTCCTATATCCTTCTGTTGTTGCATCCTGGGAGAAGGGAGTAGAGGGAATTGCCCTCAGGAATCTCCTGTGCCATGTGTGGTCTGAACAGCAACCTATGTCATCGGCTCTGTCTCTAAGACAGCAGTCAAAAACACATCTTCTCTGCAGCTAATATTTATATTTATATTTATATTTGTTCTTACCCTCTCCTTTTTTAACACTCAGAGCATTTCCAAGAAAAAGTATTCAGATTATCCCAGTGCTCAGTAGGGCAAAAATCCAAAATTTTGTTACTGATTGGAAATATTTCTGAATTTTGAATATTAGTAGGTCAAATTATTTACTTTTCCTGAGGTACAGGCAAGTCTGTGTTGCAGAATTTTTTTCTGTTAACAAACAATGTAAGGGAAAATTAATTAGAAAAATATTAGGCAGAAAGTAAAGCATATAGTTTTTGTCATTGTCCAAACGATAGGAGTTTTACTTTTGTTCCCTTGCTTGAGTATATTAAGATAACAGCAACGAAGGGGCTTGGTAAGTTTAGTAGAATATAGTAGTTTTATTGTCTTAATAATGATGTTTCGATAAATCACTATAGCATATTTCTTAATATAATTCACTGAAATACTTGTAACTGTTGCTTTTGGGGTCTGGGCAGTTTGTTGATTTTCATTACTGTTGTTATTTTGGAGTTCTTTGAAAAAAGTTAACACTATACGAATTATACTTCAAACAATAATCAGATAAAATTAATTTGGTCCAGTTATCAGTAGATAATTGTAGACAAAGTATATGTGGCATTTTGCTTCTGCCAAAGAGATAAACATTTTGCATTATGCAAAATAAATAGCAATTTTATTTTTCTGATGTGCAGAATTTTATCTGTATATTATGATATTGTGAATCAAGCAGCCAAATTGTTTTTTCGTTTGTTTGTTTTTCCAGCCTCAGTGCTTCTATATGTTTACTCATGAAATGATGTCTAAATACACTGTTTGCCAGCTGGGAATCACTAAAGAAGGCTTTTTTTTTTTTTTTTTCAAACACTTAAATCTGCANTTGAAACTTGATTCCAGTTAAAAAAAAAAAAGGAAGACCACTAATCAAATATAAAAAAAAAAAAAAAAAGAAAAAAAGTCTCTGCCTTACAATCATAATGGTAGGAAGTTCAATATTTCTGCTCAAACAAAGAGGCTGGTAGACATATTTACCGAAGGCCTTATGATGTTTGCAGTCGACTTTGCAGAAGACAACATTTATAAAGCCTTTACAGTGGCTGGCAGGTTCTGTGCATTCTCTTGGGGATTAGTGTTATTCAGATATTGTCTTTCATTTGAACTTCAAACACATTTATTTATTTATTTATTTATTTATTTATTTATTTATTTATTTATTGAGACAGCTTTTTAATAGCTTTTGGAAATTAAAACCTTTTTATTTGTTCCATTATCATACCCTCTATGAATTTACTTTAAGGAAATAAATACCAGTAAAGCTAAAGACTATTAGAATTGTTAAGAGGGGGAAAATAGGAAGAGGTGTTAATATAATAGAAGCAAACTCAAAGAAGTAAAAATAGGAATTATGGCAAAACAAAACAAAACAAAACAAAAAACAGAGAGAAGTATCTTTCAGTATGTCCATCTTTCAATATCCACTCCTACAAATTGAAACTGATACCTTGTTATAGACACTCCAGTCATAATGCAGATAATCAGAGTATGATATTTAGTGAAGTTTCCTTTGAACAGAAAAATCAGTCAAAAATTTCCATTCTGAAGATTGAAAAAAAAGTTCTGAAAGAAAGACTGAACTTCCTTTTTTTGTTAAAGTCCCATTACAGGTGAAAAAAATCTTCTTAGATTCCAGTTCTCTGGGTTATGTAGTATGTATAAATTTGGAGACAAAGAAGAGAATCTAGAAACTACCATGAAATAGTGCTCAGAGATAGGTGTGTTTAAGAGCATTGTGTTTTTTTTCAGTGTTATTTTTCTTTTTCTCGAGAAAATATTCAACTCCATAATGTACCTTAAGGTAAATTCAGTGTAAAATTAACATGGACAAAGCCTTTAAAAAATATCAATAACTGAATTCAGGTTGTCAGAAGGTATCTATACTGGGTAGGGAGAGGAATCAGGGTGATATATTATTTATTTTCAGAAAGACGACTTTTTTTCCCTGACATCTGCACGGAAAGGTTTGTAAGAACCTTCCTTCAACTACCTTTCCACAGCTCACCTTGGGTAATCTTTTTATGCGTAAGAGCTCTTGCCCGCTTTGTTCCTGGGGCAGAGGAGAATCTCTTGAGATCTCTGCTGCTCTGTAAACAGAATGAAGCTGTGCCTGGCTGCTCACCTCTTTGCTTTGCCATTCGGACATCCTCGCCTTTGGAGCAAGGCTGCTGCGCGTCCCCTGCTGAGCCTGGTATGTCCTGCACATCTCTGCCCTACCTGCATTTGCAGCCTCCTGGTGCCCCAGAGCCCGGTGGGCTTCTCTTGGCAGAATAGACTCTGAGGCTGTGGCTCTAATCCAGTATTACACAGAAACCTGGTGTGAAAGCTTCAAGGGAAAGAAATGAACAGATCATGGGCAGTTAGTCTGGAGAGAGGCTACTTTTCACCAGAGCAAGATTGCATTCGCTTTTGGAGTGGTACTTGTATCTAAGAGCTTTTTTCTTGTTGCTTATTTATTATAATTATATAAATATATAATTTAATAATAATAATGTATTAGTAACATTTGCAGTGGAGGTGAAGGATGGAGAAAGTCAGTGAAAAGTTAAACTGGACTTCCTGAGGAAAGAGGAAAATGAGCACAAAGCCTGCATTTCAAAAAAGTTCCTGGAGAATAGAGAAGCAGTTTGTGAAAAAAGTAGGAAATTGAGATAGGAAAACAACAAAACTGTGAGAAGGACTTCAAATATGAGAAGTCACTTGTATTGACAGACTCATACTGTTCAAAGACAAGTAAAAATCTACAAATGCCTACTGCATTTATATATTTTGGTCACTTAGAAAGTTTTCCACACTAATTTGAGGAAAAATGACTGTTGTTACTACTTTATATGCCTTAAATTTGTCCATATCCTTTTTCAACTTACTGTCAGATCCCTCCTGGTGCACAGAAGTATTTTTAGACTGAGCTGGAAAGGTTCAATCAACACGTAGCTATATGAGTTTCATATATTGTTGTGAAATAAGAAATAAGCCTAGAGATATTTTGTTTATTGATGTGCGTAAAAATCCTACGTGAACAAGAATTCTAAAAACTTCTTGGATACATTTCCCATCAGCAGGCTGACAGCTTATTTCCAATGACACCCTTATATAAAAGAAAGGAAAAGTTACAAAAGAAGAAAGGTAATTTATTTAAGATTTTTACATGTACTCCAAAACTCTTTTTATCTCATTATGAAAGTGGCTTGATATTTCAGTTGCTACACTCCTGAAGTCGAGTGCAGTGGTCTTTGCAACATTGTGTTTCTGACTCATCCATCATGACTTTGCTAGTTACAAAAGACTAAACATTATATATTCTGCAGATGTGACTACTATGTACACAAAACAATGACTTTTTATCAAAGTATAAACTGATTTTAATAAAGTTCCTCCTATATTAACTCAGTTTTCACTTAATTCTCTCCAGATACAAAGCTGAAAAAGAAAGCCAATGAAAATGATAAAAAAGCACATCTTTGACCTTATATTTTAATGTTCAGTTAAGATCAATAGCATTCAAAATACAGACAGATACCAGATCATCTTTTAAAGGTTGTATATTGAGGGGAGAGTGGTGGATGTCATCTATTTATTCAGTAAAGCTTTTGTCACTGTCCCTCACAACATCCTCCTGGACAAGCTCCAGCAGTGTGGGTTAGGTGAGTGGACAGTGAGGTGGATTGGGAACTGGCTGGATGGCAGAGCCCAGAGGGCGGTGATCAGCCGTGCAGAGTCTAGTTGGAGGCCTGTGGTTAGTGGTGTCCCCCCGGGGGTAAGTCCTTGGCCCAGTCCTGTTCAATTTATTGATCAATGACCTGGATGAAGGCACAGAGTGCTCTCCCAGCAAGTTTGCTGATGATACGAAACTGGGAGGAGTAGGTGATATCCCAGAGGGCTGCACTGCCATCCAGAGGGACCTGGACAGACTGGACAACGGGGCAGTGAGAAACCTCATGAAATTCAACAAGGCCAAGTGCAAGGTCCTGCACCTGGGGAGAAATAACCCCAGACACCAGTACAGGCTGGGGACCGACCTGCTGGAGAGCAGCTCTGCAGAGAAGGACCTGGGCGTCATGGTGGACAACAAGTTGACCATGAGGCAGCAGTGTGCCCTCGTGCCCAAGAAAGCCAACGGGATCCTGGGGTGCATTAAGAGGAGCGTCTCCAGCAGGTCGAGGGAGGTGATCCTGCCCCTCTACTCAGTCCTGGGGAGGCCACATCTGGAGCACTGTGTCTAGTGCTCCACAGTGTCTGGAGCACTTCACCCCAGTACAAGAGGGATGTGGAGCTGCTGGAGAGAGGCCAGCACAGGGCCACAAGCACAGGGGCCTGGAACATCTGCCCTATGAGGAGAGGCTGAGGGAGCTGGGCTTGTTCAGCCTGGAGAAGAGAAGGCTGAGAGGGGATCTAATCAGTGTGTGTAAGTACCTCAAGGGAGGTAGTGAGGAGGATAGGGCCAGCCTCAAACTAAAAGTCCACAAAGTAAAGTACAAAAAGTTCCACAGGAACTTAAGGAAATATTTCTTAACAGTGAGAGCGACAGAGTACTGAAGTTGCCAAGAGAGGCTGCAGAGTCTCCTTCTCTGGATATCTTCTAAACTCGCTTGGATGGAACCTTGTGCCACATGATCTAGGTGACCTTCCGTGTGCAGGGAGGTTGGACTCTAGAGGTCCTTTCCAACCGTTAGGATTCTATGATTCTATAATTCCATAATTCTATGATCATATAATGGATGATTGGGTGGATCCTACTTCACACAGTTGTATGCACTTTCAGCACTTGCTAAAAAAAAAAACCCTAAGATTTGTTTAAATTTGGCCCTATTTATTTGTTTATTGCTTATTTCTGACACCAGTTTAAAATGCAAACTCTTCTGGAATCTTATCTTTATTTTCAACCTATTTAACAATTGAGAGAAGTAGAGAAATAGAGTAGAACAGAACCTACATTTTATTGTCTTCTCTTTTATATACTTTAAATAATTTAATTGGTGGGAAATTCGAAGAGAAATGATATGTAATATCTACTAGAGTGGTTACTTTTTATGGACATTTTGATAAGTGCATTATTATTTATGTTAGCCCTCATTTCTGGCATGAAACCTTTTCAGACACATTTTGAAAGACTAATTTTACTGAATCTGGAGAATTTCTCTTATCTATCATAACAGAAATCTTTTCAAAGGATGCTGTGCAATTAAGCATGAACACCCCTGCCTGTGCAGCAACTCTAAATCAGACTGTGATTTTCCAGGTGTTTCTCCAAATGCTTTAGAATGTTCCCAAGCATATCTCCTTATAACTAACATTTGATTGGTTTATGGTCTCTCATTTTTATTTTCTTTTTATTTTCATTTTTAAAAATTATACTTATATTCTAGAAAATCTCTCTTTTTTTTCTGATATTTGTACTAACAATAATGGTAGAATTAAGACCAAAGAAAAAAGTCAAATTCAGAGTCAATTTATGATAAATTAAATAAGATATTTATTTTTACATTTTTTTCAGCATGCAAATTACATCTTTTTTTTCCTTTAGACTTTCCTGTAATTATAGCTACTTATTAGCATAAAAATTGTATTTTCTTACCCAAGGCTTTACATTTAACCCCTAGAGTTTAACTGTGTATTTAATAGATAGCCCCAAAATCCACATTTAGAGATCAAAGAAAAATAAAGAAAAAAAAAAAAAAAAAAGGATTTGGTCATTGGGTCATTGTATCTCTCAACTAGTTAATAATTATGCTGAATGAGTATTTCTAGGCTATATTAATCTTTTTCTGCTCCTCCTTTTAACTGGATGTATTTCCAAGTCAAATTTAAAGACATCTAGAGTAGAGAAATTTGGTTGATAAGTGGATAAAAAGAAAGTATAATTTACAGCAGACTACATTCACATCTGAATTTCTCTTACAGTTACAAAGCAGTTAAATACAGGAAAGACCTACTGTCAGTGTCAGTATTGGCTGTTCAGTGTCAGCCAATGCAAAATTGACCTCTGCAATATAATAAGAAATATCATCACCGCATAGTAATAGATCTTTTGATTTTTGATTCATTTTTAATTCCAATTTTGAAAATTTTGCACTCCAAAACTGAAACAGAAAAGCTTAATCAGATAATCTATCCATACCTTCTGCTGTGGACACTATGAATCTACTAGTAGATAGATTAGTATCTACTTAAGTGGCATGGCGATAAGTAACTCACAGAAACCTCTCATAGATGTATGGACCTTTCTTATTTATTTATTTATTTTGTCATAGTCTGTTGATGACACTTTAGCCTGTGCCATTAACTGAGGAATGAGAATGGAAAAAAGTGTTTTAAAAGGCCAACCATGAGGAAGGGAAGGAACAAATTAAAAAAAAAAAAACAAAGGCTCCTGCATGGACCATTTACCATAAATGGTGTGAAGTTGTTTTGAATTATGCAAGACTGAATCTGTTGCAGAGTATTGAACATGAAAATTCCCTTAATGACTCAAATGCCCAAGAGCTAAAATATTTGATTTCCCAGAGCAGCAGAGGAAATCTTTTATTTGATGCAATATGAAAAGTTTCCTCAAACATTAAGAATATAAAGAATTTTCATCAAACAATGGGCAAAAAGATTTGAACTCTAGGATTAAGAGAAGATGTGTAGGATAATATTACATAGCATTCTGTCCCTCATTAAATAATAGATCTGAGGATAAAAATATACAAAAATTAAATGTCAGAACATTGTAATATCTGGAATATTTTGAGAAAGGACAGATACTTTTGTTGAATGCAGAATACTACAGAATACTGAGCTAATCAGTGCTTTTTCCACTGGTTTTGGAAAACCACAGGTTGATCTTCTATATTATGAAAGATAAGAAAAAAAGAAAAAGGAAAAAGGGGGACAGCCCCTTGTTTTTGTTAGAATATTTAAAAAGGTCAAGTCATTTCATGATCTGTTCTAAACAGAAACAAAAACAAAACCAACCAAACAAAAAAAGATGCCAATTGATTTGACAATTGATTTGAAGCAGCTGACATGGAAATAACCATCTGAAGGGAGATGGGAAAAATTACTAATGGTTAAAATTAGTTATCTGTCTTTAAAATATGGATCTGCTGCCCGTAGAACAAGGGCATACCAACATAGTCTTATTCTCTTTCCCTCACAAAAATTATTGCAGATGTTGTCCCTGTTACATCTAAGGAAGTTTTCTGAAGAAAACAAAAAAAAATGCAAGATAATCATAAGCAAAAAATAATTTTCCACAGCCCTGATCAAAGAGCTGGCAAAGCTGTTCACTAGTCTAGTGCAGTTCTATCTTTTGCTGAGTTCGCATGCCACAAAGCATATTCTGATCTGCAGAGGCCAGCTATTTTAATAGTCTATCTCTAAATTTCATTCTTTGTGACCAGAAAAAAAATCGGATCAGAAATGCATTGTTTTATGTTTATTTGGTTGCAATGAATTAACAATTAGAGAAGCAAAAAAGGCAAAATCAATAGCAGAATTAAAGACAAAAATTCTGAAGATGGTCAGTAAATGCACCCATCTTTTCAATTCCCCCTGCCTTATCTCCCAACTTACATAGAAATATATAGCCACTTTAAATACTATACAGAGCCATAGAATTTTCTGTAGACTATTTTTGCTTCTAGCTGTCTGGAACCTCAAGAATTTTTTCCCAACGGGTTTTTGGACTTTGCGTTGTTTTTGTGTTTGTGTGCATACATTTGTGCGTATTAAGCAGTTTATTTAGTCACAATTTCAAATACTAAAAATGGAACAGAGCAATAAACTGAGAAAAAAAAAAAGCAAAAATAACAATAAGAAACAAGCCTTAGGCAACACAGAACACTTTTTTTTTTTTTTTAAATCCATCTCTCTGCTGTCTGTCTATGATGTATGATATGGTAAAGAATGTCAGACTAGATCATAAGCTCTGAATACTGAGATGCTAATAATGTCAGAATTGCTGCTGAATTTTGTTCAGTAGCTGTGGCAACATTTCTTGCTCCTCCTTGGCTTTATCTCCATGTTCGTGCTAGAAAAAAAGCAGTCTGTATGGTGCTGAACTGTCCATCCCCCGATTCTTCTGCACTACTGATGAAAGAAGCCCCGCAGTCCTTACTGGGCAAAAGCATGAAATGAAGCTGCTGGGGATGAGGGCAGCTTTGAGGGTGGGCTTGTTTACTCCTTCTGAAGAGGATCATTTCTGTGATCCTCTGCACAGAAGGCCCCACCAGCAGCAGCATCAGCACAACTGGCGGAGCACACTGATCACGAGGTGTGAATCTAACATTCAGAGGGACATGTCCACAGGGCAGACACCATGCCATCGAGGCATGCCATTACCAGAAGTTAGGGATGGAAAGAGATCCTTGAGGCCAGTTTTTCTGCCAAAGGAAGTGCTGGTGTAACTCCATCCTAGAGGACCGTATCCTCATGCATTATCTCTTCAGATACAGTCAGTCATAAGTACCCCACGTACCAACTGTCTGGCTCTGTTCACGCTAATGACTGAAGACAGAGTGACTCTTGGAGGAATAATACTGTAGGAGGCTAGTGAAATTGTCAAGCAAAACATGGATTAAATGCAGGTGAAATGTATCACTGCGGCTGGGGGGCTTCCAAGGGTTATGCAGCTTTTATTTTCCCGTCATTCTCAAGACCTTATCAGCTCCAAAGAAGCCTATGGCCTTACTTTTTCCCTTGCTTCAGAGCTTCAGAGTCTGCCACCTGCTGCTTTTGTACTTCAAAACCCTCTGAAATTTCACATCACAGAAAAGTGATATCCTTCCTTTGTTCTACTTTGAAAAAGAAAGTGCAGACCTATAATACACTACTTAATTACATACTAAGGTTCCTGGTTCTACACTCTGGATGAAGAAGGCTTTCACATCCACAGTGATTTATGTTGTGTTTTGGCCTCTGTTGCACACATCCTTGTTTGTAGATCTAGGATTTGAGTGTCGTCTCTGCTCTCACAGCGGGATTATAGTGATAGTGCTGCTCTGACAGCTCTTAATTCATAGAGTATGAAGTTCAGAATATCTCACCCCTTGTGACTGTGTTGTGACAAAATGGTTCAATATTTATAGCTGATTCCATACATTTTTGAGGTCTAGGTGACCAACTGAGGTACAGATATTTAAATTCAAAAATGCCCAGATATGAATGTTATCTTCACCAGGTATGAATCTAATACTAAGAGGGGTATGCCCATGGCTTAATGTCCATGCAGGAATACATATAGGCTGGCATGTTTCTTAAAAAGCTAGCAAATTCAGTATGGATGAATAACATATCAAAATGTAATAGTAACATTTTTTATATTTTATCTATCTTGATTTTGAGCATTACTTCATTGTATCATAAAATAGTGTATGTCCTTTTTTGCATGTGTGTATCATTTTGCCTGCTGTATTTGAACCTCCAGGGTAAATATAAGACAATGCCATAGATACAATGAGCAGAAAATTATGAAGTAAGAAGTTTGGCATTTTTAATAATTTTCATGGAATTCATCCTGTTTGGAATAAGGATTATAACATTTGATCCTAATACAGTGAGACTATCCTTTTGTTTCATAATGATTTTTCAAAATGGAGTTAATTAATTTTCATAGCTATCCGGTGCTTATCACTATCTAACTGTTACACAAGGCTTAAAATTAATATGTTTGTTGAAGATATTAATTTTACAGAAGTAGTGCCCAGAGTGACAGGAGTATCAAAATTCAGAATGCATGAGGGTTTTTTCTCATTCTGTTCTCATAAAGCTGTGATTTGTGACCTCCATGACAACTGAAGATTTATCTGCAGAAAATAAAAAAAAAAATAGAACTTTTATTTCCCCAAATAGCTGTTCTTGTTGTTAGGTTTTTTGGTCTCCTGGAATATACATTCTCTCCTGTGGGAGTATTACAGATGACAATATCAAGCAGTTCATATGTTCTCATATCTCTCTTATAAATGAAGTGTCTGATAATCCAAAAGGAATGGTTTATCATTATAAGAATAATTGCTTCCGTCTACTGCAAGGCAAACAGTCTTGTTTGTCTAGTCTTCTGCTAGATTGTCTATAGCTTGCAGGGCCAGAAGATTATTGAATAATTGTACCTACTTTCTGTGCAACTAAAGAGAAACTTTTCCAATATATCCTCTTGTGTCTTTTTTTGGTGTGGTTTCTCTGTGGTCTCCACATTCCTCTTAAACTATGTTTACCAAAAATATGAATATATAGAGAGAAACACATTGGTTATATAAGTAAATGCATTTTTTTATGATTGTTACATAAAAATATTATTTTTCTTTTGATAAATATGTGCATATATATGCATATAAAATGAATAAAAAATATTTTGTGTATGTAAATCAGAAAATAACAATGCATCTTATATAACAATCAGAAAATAACAATATATATATAAATATCTATATAAGTAATTTATATATAGTTTTATAAACACACACACTCAATCTGCAAAATAACAATATATTTTAAACCTGAGCACAGGTTTTAGTAATGTAAATATTTGTAAAATAATATTGTGTTCTGTTATGGTCTTATAAAATATACTTGAACACTTTTATTTGTTTTAATATTGTATAAGAGAGCTGTTGGCATAGAATATACACGTTCAGATTTCTTTAGTTACCAGGTGGCAATGGAATGTAGCCTTTTGAGGAAAAAAATCAGGAAATTCTTTTAAAATCTCCTTTTTTTTTGAAGTCTTACCTGCTGTATACTATGAATCTTAGATAGAACATCTTTTCAGTTAAATTATTTGCATAGCTGTATTGTTTTGGGAGGTTGTTTCTTTCTTTATAAGTTTACATGCTTGGCTCTTTCAAGGGCTTGATGATGCCAAATTGCTTTTCACTATCTACATCAATATTTCTAGAGCTGTAGAAGCTATTGTAGCTCTTTTTCTTTTTTTTTTTGCTTTAACTTGAAGGCAGTTTGAGTCACACTGATGTAAAGGAAGAACTGGAATTTTATCTCAGCAGAGATTCCATTGTAATGAAGATCTCAAATAATACAAAACCAGTATTCATGGTCCACATGCAATTGTTTTTTAAGCAATTCATTACAGGACTCATGAAAGGGAGCATGGATGTGCCCTATTTATGGTTATTTTCAGCCTCTAGAGTAAGTGTCTGGATTGTCAACACATGTCCTAATTCCTGCTCCCCATGTCACACTTTGGGACAAGTACAGCTTGAACAATTTCCTAGTTTTCCAGTTAGATTCTGAGTTTCATGAACGGTCACTTTCTGCCTGAAATTCTTTTGCCTAAAAAATACCTCATAATAAATTTAGTGACCTGTACCTCCTTAAATAAAGGGTCACTATGATGTCCTACACCTAATGTATAGCCTCATTTACTATTTTTATATATCTAAAAATATAAATACTAATAACAAAAACTTCATAAATTAAGCACTACTGGAAATGTTTGACCTTTTTTCACCTTTTCTTCCTTTCCCTCTCCTGTATCTCCCCATTGCCTTCAGTGCTCTGTCCCCTGAAATCAGTGAACAATAATCTACTACTTCTGAAATCAGTGAACAATAATCCTGTGCTTGTAGCTAAATTTACAAACAACAACAAAAATAACAAAAAAAGACAAATCTCATCATAGAAATGTAGTTAAAAAACATCAAGGAACTGAAGCTAAGCAATTAAATAGAATGAAGGAGAGAAGAAAGGTGTTCAGCAACCACAGTAATTCCCACTAATTTCTTTTGCCCCATCTGCTGCTTCATGGGAAAAAACAGGATGACACCCAGAACTGCGTCTGTCTGATACCTGCAAGTGGCTTTTACTTAAGCAGGCTAAAGCAGGAATAGAATAAATGTCACTGTGGCCTTGTGCTTCTTGGGCTCTGTCACTCTCTGGTCAGCAGCCTTTAGAAAGGACATAAACTGCGTATAAAGGTTAAGCCAAGCATAGTGGAAGGATGTGTTTTCTTTTAAAGTCTGCAAAAAAGAATAACTGGAAAAAATCCATATAATTTGACTTTCAAGACTTGCAAACCTTTGCATTAAGGGTAGAAAATTCTTTAAGAGAAGACTTGGAACATCTTTCTACACAAGAAGCTTTTAGTTGTTGTTAAATAAGCGTGTTCATGTACATTCCCCCAGTAAGGGTAAGTCATTTTAAGAAATCTTGTGACCTTGTATTCAGATTTGTGCTGGTGGTACGTGTTAAGTGTATACATAAAACTTGAGTAGTTCACTTTTTATGATTTTCCGTATAAATGTATACCTAGACTAAAAGAAAAACCTGTCCGGGACTTCTGAAAGTTGACAAAATTGTGAGTACTAAGTGATATACTGTGTCCTTACCTCCGGGACTCCTGACTGTGGAATTTGCTTACTTGAGTGAGAACAAACAACAACAAATGAAAAATGCAAACTCAAATACATATTTAACATATATGTCCATTCTATGTCCAGAATGAAACCCTGTTTCAGCAGTAGTCTGCTACAATATTTTCTAGTATCTGTGACATGGTGCCATAGAAATCAGTAGCTTTTTTATTAACCACACACACAACAGAGGCATATTTTGCATGTTGTATTTAGTATTAAAAACAGTTTTTTTTATTATTCTTATAAGCTTTTGTCATGTGTCATTTCTTATGTCCATTTTTCCAATCGTAGAATAAAATAATTATTTCCAGTTATGAGTTTGATCTGTCTGCTAAATGGGGAAGGAGAGTAGAGAGAAGTAAGGAGTCTTTTAAAATTGATTTACTCAAATTTATAGTTGGTCACTTCAGCAGAATCAATGCAATGTCAACTACTCAGTCCTTTTTTTCTTATAGAGGAGTTTACCAGTAGAAATGAACTTTGAAAAATATCAGCACAAACTACCTTCTGGAAATAAAATATTTTTCAGTGGAAAGAATAAAAGCGTAAAAATGAGATTTCAATGAAATATAGGCACCTGATTGCTTATAAGTGCCACCAAAGTCAATAGGAATGTGACGGCTCCATTAAAATTTTCATTTTAGGAGTGAATAATAGTGAAAATAATTGTTTTTTATAAATAGAAAATGCTTTCTTTATCTACTTTTAAAGTTTAACATATAGTTTTTTTGGAATAAAAGAAGTTTTATAAAAATAAAATCTCTAGTGTTTCTGAGAAATAAAATATCTATTTTTTTTTTTGGTTCTGAATTATAATATAAGACATAAGTAAGACATAAGTAAAAGAATAGATTTAATCTCACAAAACCATAGTTTTTTAACATTTAGAAATGACGGAATGAACAGAAAAATCTAAGAGTACATCTCAACTTTTCATGAAATGTTTCTCTTTGTTCTCAGACTCTCAGGCTAGTGCCAGCCAGCACCTGGCACCTCCTCCGCTGGACACCACCTCCACTTTGATTTCTCACAAAAGGAGCCCAAACAACTCCCTTAAATTACAGTTTTTTAGGCAACACTTTCATTAGCAGATCTAAATTGTCTGTAATGCAAATGGCATAGGGAATCCAAGGGAACAAATCATCCCATAGTGAACAATTAATTTTACCTTTTTTTTACGAGGTTAATACTTGTAGCATGTATTCTGGAACTTCAAGTGAAAAAGGAGTATTGAAATGAAAACTGAAGGTAATTACATAGACAGCGCAAGGAAAAGAACCTAGTGCAAAATCACAAGGATTAATTTTGATAGAATCTATCTGAAATTATCGCTTTGCCTATAAAAGAGGTCAGAATGTAATAGTCATATTATGATGTATTTATAAAACTATACATTGTATCTGCCTATTATAATTTTCAGTATTGGAACTAACACTCCATCCTAAGTCAAACACTCTGAAAAGGCAATAGCAATATCTTTAAATCTTTGAAAGTTGCTAACATTTCACCTTGTATTAATCTGACGCAAATGATCTGCTACATTACCCAAATATTCTTTTTTTTTCTTTTTTTAGCCATGGAATGTGAAATGTATTACTTCTTAATAAAGCAGAGGCAAGGCTTTGTGTTGGTATTAAGATAGATTACTTATGTGAAATGAAAATGAAGATCATAAATCAAAATAGCTCATTACAAGTTCCTTGTTTTACAGTAATTTATCAGTTTTACTTCTATTTTTACTGTTCAATATCTAGTTTATACCACTTATTCTTTCACTTTATCACTTTTTTGTGTGTGATATGATGCTTGTTTTTCTATGAGCTAAAGAATTACTACTAAATTAATGAAATTCCTTCCCCAGATAATCAGCATAAACAGACAAAGGCATTCCCCAATGCCTCTGACTACCATGCTGACACCAGAAAAGGATTAAAATATCTGCCTAATTTTATCTAAGTTTCCAAGTATTCATTAATTCAAGAAACAAATAAGTAAAAGTAACAACACTTCTAAAAATAACAATAAAATTCAGGAAACTATGACTAGAGAAAGTATGACAAACTCAAGGAAAACTTTAACATCAGTATTGTTGCAAATAAAATTACTGCATGAGAGTAACGTTTAATTTACCAAACAGACTATATGAATTCAAAACTCTCCCCAGACTAAGCCTCTTTTTGCAGCTTAGCTGACTTTTTCCACAGGAAAGAATGGCCTGCAATACCTGCAATATACTCTAAAAACGCACCAAGCTTATCTTTGGAATGGGGTGAAAATCTGCTCGTTAAAATACTAGTTACACACATAGATGTTTATATATTTGTTTATGAGTTTCTCTTTCTAAGTATATAATTCAAATAACAATGTGAGACACAGATGTCTTATTAGCATAAGACTTCCACACAGGAATGAACTTCATTCTTTCAACAAGAAATAATTCTTGTCAGTATGTGAAATTTGGTAAGGTGTGGGGAAAATTCACCTTCAAAATAAAGTCCCAGTGCATTTTTGTCAGGCAATCAGGATTAATATGTGCATCAAAATGAGTGTAATTTATGCTAGTGTCTGCTAATCCAGTTCACATATTCATGAGGACCTAATTCTGAGATATCTTCTCTTCAGGCAGGTCTTCCAGGATGAACTACGACTCTGTTGCATGCATTCGAAATATATGTTATAAAATAAAGAAGAATGATGCTCTTCCTATATATATGGATATTTGTGTGCATGTTTAATCCCATCCTATTAAAGTATTTCTTGCTGTAGAATTTTCTTTTTACACTAACAACTTCTACTCAGTGCTATGGAACTATTTAATAGGACCTGTATGAAAACTGCCCCGTGTTTCCTCACCTACATCACCTAGTAAGATAAAGCAGCATAAACACTGAAATACAAGCATGGGTTTTTTGCTTAAGTAAAGTAATTGCAAAAGAAGTTAAGATATTGTAAGTTCTACAGTATTTGGTAAGATTATTGGAAAAAAATAATAAACTGTCATGAAATGAAATTTGGCTAATAATCCTAACAAAAAAAAAGTCTGTAAATATATTTTTTTTAAGTTTATCATCATCCTAGTTTTTGGAATTACTTATAACAGTAGTGTAATAGACAGTTTCTAATGGCCTTTCCTTCTTTACAATAGTGCTCCTCAATTTTATTTTTTGAATACAACTCTGTGTAGTTCTTGTATTAAAGAGATAGCTTAAACTGGAAAGATTTCTTTCTGAGATATAAATACTACAGTGCTTAGTTTCACTTTTTTCTATTTACTGCAGAAGAAGATTTTATTTATTTTCTTACTGAGGATCAGAATAAGAAAGGCTGTGGTTTAGTGATGAATCTACATAATCATTCTCAATAAAATCAAATAATTTCCTTTATCATTTAATTTATCTGCTTATCTTTCTGGAGGTCCTCTTACTCTGCCAAAGTAATCCTGCCTTTACAAGTACAACAGTGGCACAGGTATATTCTTGTAAAGCTCTGAAAAAAGAGAAAATTCGAAACTATCTGTTTAGCTTTCTCCTGAACTGAGAAACTGACTATTAATATAAATACCATACCCAGACCATGAGCCCTGGGGAAGGTGGGAATTGATGAAAGGGTAGAATCTCTATTTTAATCGGCACAAAGATGTAAAATTTTGGAATTAGTAAGAGCAAGTCGGGTTTTTGTTTTTTTCCTGTTTGACAGATTGTCTGACCTTGGAACTTTTTATCCTGTTCTGCAAGAAGATTATAGAAATGGAAAGAACTATGATAGAAAAATAGCAGTTGTATTGGTTAATGAAAAGTATAGGGAAAGAGATTTTGGCTAGGTTTCTTTTAAAGTTCCCTTCTCATTTAGTGTTCCCTTCAATGGAAATATTTTTTTTCCGGATAATTTGTGCCCTGGGCTAGAAAGCTGTAGGTGACAATGTGAGAAGTTGTTTGATTAAAGCTTTATCTGATTTCTGTACCAAAGCTGCAGATTGCATTCGTTGTGAATCTTGAAATTTATCCTCTGTATATATCTAGTAGCGAGTACACTGAAAACTTACAAATAATAAAGATTATGTTTTCATTTTTTTGAGGCAAGTTGAAAAAGCTCTAAGATTTTATGAACATTAAAAATTAGCTTTTTTCCACTACCTTCCTTATTTGCAAATTTTGCATCATATCATCTCTGATATTTTGTGGTAAGTGGACTATTACTCTTGTGTTTTTAGGATCTTTGGTACATCTTCTTTTTTCCATTAAGATATTATTACATTAGATGTAGATTCTCCAGCTTTATACAGTGGTACTATGGCCAGGATAGTGTCTTGAAGAACTAAAAGGATTTTACAGGGAAAAATATGAGATCCTAATTCACAAAGGCAGTTACTTACCCAAAGTTTTTCTCTAATTTGAGTAGGATTATTCCAGTGATGTTGCAGCTTAGCAAAGAAAAAAATTGGTGAGGGAGACAGTGTAAAAGTTTTTCCTACCACAGTTTATTGGTTACTGTCTTCACATCTCATTTTGCTGTTCCCTTCATAGTGCTAAAAACAGTTGCATGTAGGTTGTGCTGTAAACCAGACAGATGAAGGATCATAGTGAAAAACAGTAATATAGGTCTTTTTAAGCTTTATTACATCTATGTCATGGGATAGCAATGAACCACTACACTGAAAACAATCAATTCAGAAAAATCCGGGTGTTTGGGCCCATTTCACAGGGGCAAGAGGGGCTTCTTAAATTGGCTTCTCTCCTAAAGAAAACTTATCCTGGAACTCTACTCTGAGTAATTTGTCATCTCTGACAATATTGTCCTGCAAAGAGAAATAATCATGGACTTGATTATACACAATTGTATATAATGTAGTAATTTTATCTTACAAAGTAGGTGCAAAAGAGCTCCACTTTTCATCTGACAGCATTTTGTACCTCCATTCTCATAGAGAATTGCTGTACAAGGTGCAATTGCAATAGGAAATCAAGTGTATTGTGCTACCATGTGCTCTGCAAGCTTCAGCCTTCAGATTTTTATTGTATTTCCTCTGCCTGAAAGTAAAAACACATCCTGAGACTTCCTGGACCTAATTATGTCATTTTGTGCCTCTGATTGTAATGTACAGAGAGCTGCTATTTGTATTGCACAACAATCAATCAACTGCAGAACGGGATTATGTCTACTGATGTCACTATTTGTCTCTATGATTATTAATACTAATACTGAAGTACATGCTAGTACTGTGAATTAAAATGTAATGATATATTTATTTTTCTGTATATAATCTCCAAAAATATTTTTGTCTTCAGTTGAAGCATGAACTTTCAACCTTTGCCTCCTTTGCTCAGTTCCCCACATAATTAAATTACTTTTCATGTAAAAAGGATAATTATACATTTCCAAATTCAACTGAATACTAATTCAGTTATAGCAGTCCAGCACTAAAGCTGGGCAGCCTACAACTCAAGAAACTATTATGAAATATTAGCTGTCATATGCAATTCTATGAATGTATATTTAACCTAAGATACAACTCAGTATATAAGACAGATTTCCAGCTCTTTACAAAGTGCTTCCTGTACCATAAGAATAAATGTTCAGACTGATTTCTAGGACAAAAAGAAACAACATAGAAAATACATATATTGTAGGGTTTTTTTTCCCTTTTCTAGTTCTGAATTTGCCAATCTCATATGTCAACTCTGATGTTAAAATTGCCACCATTAATTGAATGCATTTTGCTTTTGACCAGCCTTCTTGTAAAGCACATCTGACATGGAATGATATTCTAGTTAATGAAATATATGTATAACAAATCACAGTTGGAGTAGTTTCATTCTTGACTTGACTGCATTGGCATTTATACTGGTGTTTTCTAGCTGGAGCATGGATGAGTGTTTGTCGTCCTCTGACAAATTATTGCCAGGTTTTATTCGGCTTGGGTCACATTCTAATCTCATCTTTACTAGCAATAATTTGGCATACAGCAATCTTTGTATGCAAGTAAAGAATAAATAGCTGGTCTGGTGAATGTAAAAATTCTAAGTATTATTTTGATTGTTGCCTTTATCTTTCAAGGATGGAAAAGGTAGAAGGAACTTAGTGGTATTTCTACCTTTTTGACAACCACCTTTCTGGGGGAAGAAAAAGGATTGTTACATCATGTTTTTTCTCAATATTTTTCCTACCATTTATTTGCAAACAGTGACTCTTGACTTTTTCATATACTTTTAATTTTTGTTGATCTTAAATACTGAAATAGAATTCAAGAGTTAATTTTCTTTGCAGTACAGGTGCAATTCTACTGAAACTTGCTGAACGGAAAGCATTGTTGCTTGATATTATACATTTATTGTTTTGGATGGTGGCTTGCCATATCCTGCCTACTTTTCTTGCATTTAGCAGAAGTTTTCTATTTTATCATTATTCTTTTTCAAAGGCTGAGAGAAAAAGAGGATGCATTAATGAGTGATTTGTGATAGCAGTATTCTGGAGACTGACATTCTGTTTTGAAATCTACAGGTTTCAGTTCTATTGGAGCTGGCAAATAGGCTTGTAATAATTAGCAATATTATTATCAAATATGGCCAAGCTCTTTCTTTTTTTTTAACTTCAAAGGATAAATACACTCTTCAAAGCCACTATGGCCAAGTCTTTTTTTGTGACAAATTTATATTTATTTCTGTATGTTTTGCTAGTGAATAAAGATATATTTTAGTGTTTCCTTGAAGATTTTCTTTATTATAAATTGTTTTTTTACAGAGACCTACAAAAATTAATTCATTCTGAATAGTAGGTGAGCTATTTACTAAAATATATGTGTTAACACAATCTTTGCCACTTTGATAATTCTCCTTATATTGTAGGCACAGCAGTTAGGGTAAAGATATAATCAGAATGTGGCCCTGTTCCTCTGAATGGTACTGCAGAAATCTTGAGGATCCATATAAGGTCTCTTTATTATTATGATTATAATTATTAGTGTAATCTACCTCTCGCTTTCATTTCTCATTTTCTCTTATGATTTTTTTCTAATGAGTACATTATATTTTATCATAGCTTTGATGAGTATTGATACATATTTAAATGAATTTAGACAGTGTGATTTTATTAACTTTTATCCTTAGTCTCACAAAAAAAATGAGTACTCAGTTTTTATTCATGTTCTGGCTTCTTAGAAGCTGCTCACAATTTTAAAGGTGTTTATATGAAAAAAAATCTTAGTAGGATTGGGAATACAGTGAATACTTTCTTGCAAGGAGTAACCTTGAGGGATGTGTAGTGGTTAAATTTCAGTATCATTCCATACAGATTTGTCTCCCCAGAACAGAAGAACACTGCAACCTAAGATTAAATGAGCAGCTGGTAGAGAGCTTCTGATTTGATCATGTTGCTTTTCTAGACAGACTAATTGTTCTGATTTATGGTTATCACCTGTATTTCATGGGTGCTTGCTTGCAGCTCTAATTAATGGATAATTTTTAACTGCTACAAATTTAATTGTTCCTTAGATTTCAAAGAGCAGAGGAAACATGGTTCATAGCAAAGAGAGGCCTTGCTTTTATGACCTTCTTTGTGTTAGAAATGGAAAATGACAATTGCTATATTTATCTTAAACTCCGCAATATACAGATATGCATTTATACATATAAAGATAACTATGATTTAAAAACACATTGAAAAATCAGCTTCAATATAGTCACCTTCAATAAAAAATATTTTAAAACTTTACAGTACAAGATTTCTTAACATATGTTAGGTCATAATAGATAATTTAGGTCATTTTATCACTTAATCTGAGTGTGCCATATAGCAACAGCTCATCCTTTTCTTTAACTCCCCACTAACTTTCCTTTGACAAATGAATTCCTTTCAGAAATACATAAAATCTTAATCTTTAAGAGGAATTTAGGAAAAGGACAATCCCTCAGTTCTCTTGCTGGGTCATTTCAGTGAATTTTTCAACAGTAAGACATATAGTTTAGAGCTTTAACCTCTCCCAACATCTCAAAAGCTGCCACAAAGCACTGATATTTTGTGGGCTGGTCATACACTTTTTGCACATACTGAGGTTTTTTTTGCAATGAGACAGATTGCTATCCCTTTCAAGCACTTCACATCACCAACTAGCACCAACTACCCACGTGTCCGTTTGGGCCCTGATTTTTCCTCAGGTGTCTATAGACTACAGTGAATCTTCAAAGAGAAACAGAAATCCCACCTCATGTTGCATTCACCCAGAACAGATAAAAGTGGCAGAAAAATTGCAGTGACAAAATCAATATGTTTCAGCAAGCCCAAACATCCAGATCGAATACTGTTTCCATATTGTGCTCTCTTTCCAAATAGCTGGTCTACACAGATTAAGTGGATAAGGCTTGCACAGGACCATCATGAACAGGTTGCAGTCACACCTTTCTTTTGTTAAATACCCATATTCTAGGAGTTAGGATGATATTGCTTCACAAAATATTTAAATTTTAAAAAACTGAGAAATTAGTTTTAAATGGAATGTCTTTGAGATCCACAGAAACAGATCACAGTTCAATGGCTTAATAATCCATACATTTACCTACAGAGAACTTACAAGCATTTAAAGAACAGGAGAAAAAAAAAAGGAAAAAAAAAGAAAAAAATGTTTCTAAACATTTAAAAATACTGAATATTTTAGCTGTTCCTTGGCACAAAAGAGGCAGCTTTAGCCTTTCTGACATTGGTTAAGTCAAGCTCTTGCAGTAAATACTGTTTGTGTGTTGCATTAGTGAGCTTGGCCTTTACTGATGGGAAGGAGAGTTTATTGAGGTCTGTTATGTTCCCATTAACCTAAACAGCAGAGAAATTTTCTGTCACTTTAAGTGTCTGTATTCTGGGCTCAGCGGCATTAAAGTCAACCACCTCTGCCCTTAATAACACATGTCATTAAAATCAAAGAGAATGACTGAAAAAAAAGTGGAGTACTACATCTGTATCTTGCAGATCAGACTTGGCTTATATTTATATTTATGTGTACCATGTCCTTATGGTTATGAATATTAATGTTCTAAAACAGTAATTATTGTGAATAGTGGTGCCCCTTTATCCCCTGACTTCCTTTTTGATCTCCAGCATTTGTTTGATATTTCCAAATTGTATCTTGTCTGTCATCAAACTGACACAGACATGACCTTCTGGTCAAGGTTGCATTCAAGTTCTCCAGCTTATAACTCTGGCAAGACAAATTAAAGACATATGTAAAGAAGGTCATTAAAGGAATTTAATGATCCCTAGGAATATCTTTAATTTTGTTCTCAGAACATTTTGAAGGCTTACTCTTTTTATTATTTTTAACCACAGTCTTTCCAAGCATATATGCATTGCACATGTAAGGTTTGCTGGCAAACATATGATTAAGATACCATTTTTTTATCTGTGAATACAGTTAGGTCTGATGACAGTAGGAAATTTCCTTGACTCCATTTTTGATAGTTTTCTTTACTAGGTGTTTTGTTTGCTTTTCCACGGATAGGCTTGTCGTCCTGTCTGGTGGATAAGTTCCAGTCATGACAATTTCATGCTGATCGCATATTTCTAATACTCTTAAAATACTGGCTACTCTATTTTTTTGATTAAAAGGATTCAACTGTATGTTGCATTGCACTGATCACATCAATACTTTAATCCCAGATCTCAAGTTTATTTGCTTATCTTTTTGGGAAACTTTGAAATTTCAGGGTCATCTTAATGTAACATTACATTATAGAGTATGGAAAAAGTACATTACAAAAAATAGTACATGAAGAAATGTCTCTACCAGCATTTTCTTGTTTTCTTCATACCACAAATTCTCTTTCTCTTCAATCCAAAACTTTCACAGCACAACTGCCTCAAAGAATATCTTGCAATAACTAAACAATATGGACTTTGTAGAATAGGATTAAAAATACTTCCAGTATTTTCAAAACAGAGTGCATTTATTAATTTGAGCTTAAACTATTGTCCTAAATGTATTGACCAACTGCACCTAACTTACAACAATTTTGCTTACGTTGGAAAATAGGATTAGTGTGAATTATCAGTGTGAATGTAGTGATCTTTCTCTTCTTTTTACATTCTTCTGTGTAGAAGGCAGTATCTAACAAGAAGGAAATCTGAAGACTGCCTTCAGGATAAGACTGAAAGCCTTTTTTGTCTTCATTTGAATGGTAGAAATTGAGAATACACCTATTACCCTAGACAGAGCTAAAAGTTTTGAAAAGTATTCTTTGTGTCTTGTTACATTCTTTTTCTCCATGACTAGTTAATGACTGTTTCTCTGCCAGCTACTGACTTAAAACAAGATTTTCACTAAAATGTGTATTAGATTCATTACTGTTTCATTGTAATGTAGGTGCTATGACAAAAGGTCTTCTGCAAATTATAAATTTGGTAAGATAAAAAAATTATCAAGTTTGTCAATTGTCAAGAAAAGAAAATGGGTAATCATCAGGAAGAAAGTTCAGGGTGATGTCTTTGCTAAGGTACAGAACGATAGTAACAGCAAACAGGCAAGAGCATGTGTTACCGCTGCTGAAAATGATAAAACTTAGTTCTTGCAGTATCTCTGTACAGCTAGGTGCTCTCAGTGGCCTCCCTCTGCTGGTTATCACAAGCCAATTATCTTCAACCTTAAAGTCAATACTCCAAAGAAAACAATCTTCTGGTGACTTTCTTCATTAAGGTAACTTCTAAACTTGACATGCAGCTTCCAATTACTAAAATAAGTTTCCCATTGCAAAGAGATGATACTAAAAAGATTAATTTACCTGAAGGATCCTGAAGATGTAAGAGGAAGAAAAGGTAAACTCTAGCTCACAGTGTGATCTCCACTCAGATGGAGTGATTAAAAATCTATCACAAGAGAGAAGTCTCCTTCTCTCCTGGGCAGGTTTTGTTAGAAGATAGCTAGAAGTCAGGACAAGCTATAACAGGAGTGCTCCCTCTCTTGTAGTTTTAACTGCTGGATGATTTTTAGTTTATCATTATTTTATTTGGAATATAGAGATACGTTCAAAGTTTTAATATTGCAGACTAGAGTGAACAGAGAAAATCTAAGGGAAACCAATCCTCTTTAGTTCTGTTTATCCACCACAGTACAAATAATTTCACCTGCAATCTCATCTTACTCCTTTATTCCATAATTATACAAAGAAATGATGTAGTGATGTATGCTTCATAAAACCTTAGATATTCTAAAGAAAACCTAAGGAGTGGACTATTATTGATTTCACACAAGAATCAGTCTGAATCAGTTTTATTTTCATTTTTTATTTGACTCATAAAGGTCAAGATAAAACAGACTTTGAGCTCTTTTACCAGATAATTGTATGCAATCTCACAGTACATAGGTAATTTTTCCAGTAAAATATTATATGTTTTCCATTGAATTCTTTTTTTTTTTTTTTAATTCTGATTCCTGTATGATTAAAGTTTCAAAAAGCCAAATCAATTACCTTTAAAAAAGCTCCACTTCTCCATGGTTTCCATTGACACCCCTGGTTGTTACTTAGTAATTTGATCACTGGTTATATAATGCTAAGAAAGTTTTGACTAACACTAATCCATATTTCACTGTGTGTATTTCATAAAGGTACATATGTTCATAAGGATGATTTTATAGCTTGTAAAGCATTGGAAAAGCCTGTGAAATCAAAGAAAGACAATATACAACAGTTAAATTATCAGATCTGCAACTGCAGACTGCAAACTGACATGCTTCCCCTAAAGTCAAAGGACCTCTGACATATTTTAAAAGCTGCTATTCTCATCACTTGCATTTTTCTTGTTATTAAAGCAACATGGCAGTTAAGGTTAAACAAAACTTTTCAATTGTTTCTCCTCTGTCTTCTTGTTTCTATTGCAAATATAAATAGTTTATTTCAGAGGAAACAAAACAAAACAAAACAAAACAAAGGGGTAACAAGAAGAAAAAAGAAAAGATATTGATACCAGTTTTAAGCCTTTGAATATTATCAACAGAACACAAAAGTTAATACTCTTAACACAAGTAGAAGAAAGAGTAGTTAGTCTTTCTTACTCTTTGGGTAATAATTTAATCTAGTTTATGAATGAAACTGCTGTTGTTTTTTCACTGTCAATAAATAAATACATATTTTACATCAATATGTACATTAACTTATTTAATTCAAGTGTGCAACCTTAAATACATCAGTATTCTTTGTCTTCCTACTAAGAAACTGAACGGCTCCCATCTGAGCCAGCAGGTTTTGCAGGAGCTTAGCATTAATAAGGATTTGGTCTCTGAGGTTTGTACACACAAATGCATGATATTTTCAGATATACTGACATGTGTGTATTTGTCTGTGTTTGTATATGCAAGTTTGCAAATACTTATGAGGGCAACACATGTAAGTGGATCTACCTCATGAGGTCCCTGAACATCAGTGACTGAAAGTCATTCAGTGTCACGAAGTTACGATGCACTTTCAAACTTGCCAAAGGTACCGAGGGAAGATCACTTCCTTCCTTATGATTAGCTGGCTTGGGGTATGACTTAATCTCAGGCCTTAGATAGCTCCTGAAGGTCCATTAAGGTCCTTTCATCAGTGAAAAATGCCCATTTGTGATCCAGAATTTGTTCATACGCCCCACAAATTCTAACTATTCCTCTAAAGTTCCTCTATATCCCTTAAAAATGACTAGAAAAGTAAACATCTATTTAAGTAACTTCCTAACAAAATATCAATTATTCAAAGGAATGGAAGGTTTTTTACTGTTTGTGGGTTTTTTTTCATTGATTGCAAGACAATTGTTTTATGTAGTAGATGAAACTGTAGATAGACAATAGCAAAAATAAATGGGCAAAAACTGATCACATATGTTGCAATTTGTAGCTAGCCAGAGAACTGGATTTATCAGTACAGACTGTGAAGTCCTGAATGATTTATAAATGACTGAATTAGATTAAAATCTCTTGCATTTTGCATACGCAAAGATGTCTGATTTTTGATGCTGATATTATCAAGTTTGGTCTTATTTTGCACAGAAAGACCCATACTTCTGACTCACAGATATCTGCATATACTGATATTTCCTTTCCACTTGATCATCAGTGACTGCTATTTTTTAAGAGTCTATTTAGGCGTTCTACAGTATCTACAATAAACACCTGACTTTGTCAGAATCATTCACTTTAAGAATGAGATGTTACAGATGATAAAGACCTAGGAAAATGAAAACAGATCTCATAGAGATCTACATTTCCCCTTGTATACTGCTTAGTACTGTATTATCCTTGAACTAAAAAAGATGATTCTATAGTGCAAAGTTTGGCTCATGGAGTTTTAAGATCAGATTGGCAATATAAAGGGCTGTTTGGGATTCAGTGTTTAAATATAATCTGAGCTCTAACATCTAAATTATTGTATATGCAGTTGTTTAAAATAGTTTATTAATAAATATTTTCTCCTCTGTTTTATCTTATATTTGTTATATATGATCATTACAGATGTGAAAATACATTTCTAGAGACTTGTTGGAGTAACATAAATATCTGCTTCTCTTTTCTGAATTCAATGTCTTTACCATACACTTAAGTGATTATAGATGACAACCAACCAATCAGATGCCAAATGGCCACCTGTGAAAGCTCTGTGGATATTGATAAAGATTCTGGGCCAGACTTTTGGTGTTGTTTAGGAGAGAAAAGAGGAAAAAAAAAAAAAAAAAAATCTGTGTAACATATATGTTACAAACTGATCTCTAATACAAGACTGAATTCACAGTCTTCACAGGTTTTAACTTGAAAAATAGTTCTCATGAAACTATATAGAACTGCAGAATTATTTAAATATAAAGGTAATCCATATCTTAAAGTCTGACTCTGGGAAGTGCCTGACTACTCTTTCCATGTAGAAATTCTTCCTAATATCTAACCTAAACTTCCTCAGGGAACAACTTGAGGCCATTTCCTGTTGTCCTATTAGTAGTTATTTTGGAGAAGAGATTGACCTCCACCTCACTACAACCTACTTTCATATAGCTGTAGAAAGAGATACCCAAAGGCCAGATTAAATCCTGTATTCACTTTCTGAACATCTATTCCTTCCTGTGGTGGTTGAAAGTACGCTGAAAGAAGTGTCAGTTTGTAGAGAAGGTCTTGGCAGTTTTGGGGACTTTTGGACTGTGTTGGGAAACCATGTTTGGGAAGCTTCTGTTAGAAAAAGACTTCCTGGCATGTGCAAGAAGATTGACAGAAACTATGTGTTTCAATAGGTTCCAGGGCACAGAGTTATCATCATTCACTCTCAGGTATTTGGAAATACAGATAATATTTATAGATGGGAGGACAGAGCACACTGTGACCCAGAACATCCTGTGTTCTTGACCACAGAATGAGTTCTTCTTAAGATACTGTTTGGACTTTGAAAAACTAATGTACTAATAATGTGTTTTCAAAAGAACACAGGGTTTTTTTTTTATTTTATCTGTTTGTCTTATTGTTGTTGTTTTAATGACATATAAGTAAAAATATTTTTAAAAAACAAGTGCTTGCAGCATAATGTTAATTGAAAACATACTGAAGCAAGTAATAGATGCTGTATTTAGATAAATTTTATCACTAGAAATGTTTTTATTAGATTTCTTGAATTTTAGTTTGTTTATTATTTTGCTATTTTTTTTCTAAGTTAAAATTTACATTATATTTCCTCTAAAGTTTTAGCATAAAAATAGCTTTCATACATTGCTGACAAAATTTGCTGGGCAGAAAATTATGTGCTGTGTTGAAGTCCCTTTACCTGTCTAGCAAAGATTCAGACTCTCCCACAATTTTTATGGCCATCTTTACATAAATATATTTTCACAGAATTCCAGTCTATTTTGCTGTAATTTGCTCTGATTTGATTTAGAGCAAAAGAGAGAGAGTGGAAAAGGGGGATGGGGATGCAAATCTTGGTTCGTTAACAAGGTTGTGGTTTATAAAAAGAGTAATGTCTAGTACTCTTCATTGCACAGTATACTTTGCATGTAATACTATGCACAGTTGTGTGTCCATTTAACCACAGTCCACCACTGTATATCTTGCTAAGGAGCTGAAGGAAAGATAAGTTACCTCTTTGCTACCCTTGTTCTAGCTCTCCATAACAACTGCGAAGCTGTGTGGATCCAAACTTGTCATTGCTTTTCATTTTCCTAAGTACTATACTGCAGTAAGTATTTGCAATATCTCATTAAAAGGAATAAAATGTTTTTGCCTTACCACTGAATGCTATACATTCAACTAGGCATTCATTGGAAACCTTCACTTATGTTTACTGAGTTTTTAAAATATTATTAAAATAACATGGATTTTTAGTGCTGCCAAAGCTTCCTAGAAATATCCCAAATGTACAGAATTTGTATAAAGTGAGTGGTATGGATTTTTATTTTACATTAACTACAATGTACAGTAACTAACATATTTACAAAAAATATCAGTTGAGATATAACTTCAGAATAAGAATTGAATTAAAATTAGTGATTTTTTTTTAACTGTCAAGTGAAGTCTTTAAGGTTCATTCTACTGCTGTGTGGTTGGTTATATAAAGAAAGAAGTTAGTAAGTCAGAAAAGATTTATAGGAAAGGATTCTTCTCATTTATGGCAAAATAAAAGATAAAAATATCTGTTTGAGTACTTAGTGACATGGACTTTATGAGTCTTTGAAAAGGAAGTTTGGTTTGACCCATAACCCATTAAAGAAATCCACTTATTTATTAAGGATGTATTTTTTCTTTTATTGATCAATTCTAACTTAGTAAAAATATTTGCCTAGCTTTTGATGAAAGTATTCAAGAAAGTATTTTTGCAGAGCCAACTTGCAGATCTTATGATAGTGTGCCTGTTACAGCCCATGTTATTTAAACTAAAGTGTTCCTACAAGTACGTATTTTTCTCCAATTAATGTACCTTGAATTCTGGGATAGTTCATTTCAGTAGCTTGTATGGATATATTCTTTATTGAATTAGATGTCATATTAAATGTGTATATTGTATTAATATGAGTTCACTGAATTATATTAATTATACTTTAATATACTTTTAGCTGTTAGTATAGGAGTGTAAGTTTGCTTTTTTGGGTTCATGGACATATTACTGACATAACTGACACATATTAATAGCGAATCATAGCGAAAAAGAAGAAATAGCGAATATTACAGTTGAAATAGATGTTTGGGTGTGCAGTTGGGTATGCAGTTAATTGCAGGTTATTATATTCTCATGTAATGATTCTAATTTCTAGAATAGCATATCTTCCCATACATATATTCACTGCTTTACAAAGATTTTAATAAACAACCTTCATATGTGGTGTGAGAAAAACTTCAAATTACACACTGCAATCAAGTAAATATATCTAAAATGTCTCTTTTTCCAACCTCCTCCCCCCACAGTTTTTTTAATTGCGTAGTTATGAGAGTTTTAAAGTGCAGGGTGATGCTGTAAATGATGCTATTTGTTTCAATCTTTCTTTCTTATAGCTGTATTGTATATACAGGATTAACAGATGCACCATCAAGCCAAAATAGAGAAAAAATGCTTTTGGTAAAAAATGCAAATAGAAATCATGCATTTTTCTATGAATTCATATCGTAGAGTAAATAGCTTGCATATAAAAATATATGAGACGACACAGTTACAAAATAAGTCTGTGCTCTTCCACTAAAACTGCTTGTCTGTATATATCTACCTGTGTGAACAGTCATCCACTAGTATTCTTTCTGTGCTATAATATTTGTGTTTTGTCTACTTAGTAAGTTCACAGCAGATGCCCTTGGGCATAAATGAGGACATTTCTTTTCTAGACGTCTCGTTATATTAGAAAGCGCTCATTTGAAATAATACTGTCAAATAGTTTCATGCAATGTGGTTTTATTTCCAGATCACCACATTTTTTCCTGCATGTTGTAAATGTATCACTAGTTTAAACCCATTGATCCCTAGACACACCTTGGGTGTGTCTATTAGGGTGTCTATTGGGTGTGTGTAAATTAGAGTTATGATTTGTTCCACTTGTTATATTTGCTTCAGTACTACATCTCAGCAGTTTTCAATGTTATCTGTATAAATGTAACTTGTGATGAATTTTTTCCTCCTTTTGTTGTAGCTAAGTTTTTGGGAATATGTCATAGCTCATAAAACTCTAAGGTTACATTGAAATCAGTTGCATAAATTTTTTATTGTAGTGAGGTTGACATGAGGCACAAGTATGAGGCCTGACAGAGAAAACAATATTTTTTAACCAAATAAGACACTTTACCAAGTAACTAAGATGATTTTATTTGGTTATGTAGAATTGGTAAGGGCCTTAAAACTGTGATATTTTGATAATCCTAATGTAACTTGTTTTTAATTTATTCTGCTCAGACTAGAATGTATTTTATATTCCACTTCCTCTGTGATAGAATCTAATATGACTGCTCACCACTCCAAATTGCATACAAAAGTAATGATGTCTCAAGAAATAATTTATGAATATTTGGTGTTGTGTCATATTTGACTGAATACATGCATTATTGGTTACAGTTCAATATGTAAATTTACCCATTATGGAATGGACTCTTCACTTGGTTACTTTTGGTGTGCTGTCCTGTGTCCTCACCATTTAGTAGCAGAGAGTAATCCTATAAAATAAATATAAATATTTCCTTTCTACCTTTAAAATTTGAGGGTTCAATCTTTCTCAATTTTACAATTATGCAAAATGCATATGCTGGAAGGAACATACTAATAAAAATATTCTTTAAATTTAAATTATCAAAGATGTAAGATTGACTAGGTCTTTACAGTGAAATAATTACAAAGATATAGCGTAAATCAGCCAAAATTAATGGTGTGCATATTAAAATTTATAAATTGGTTAGCCTTCTATAAGCTTTGGGTTCTCACTCTTTAGGATGTACATGGGTTTTATGGAAAAGAAGATTTTTTTTCTTGCAGAGAGTACGGTGCATTGATTTAGTCTTCTAAAATACTCATTGAAACACAAATGTTTCTTTAAAAACAATGTTTTAAAGAGCTTTTTGGAATATGAATTTGCTTGTATGGCTTTGTAGAATTTTTGCAAGGCATTTTGAAAGGTTCATTGCAACCTGGATATTGATTTCTTTCATTTTGAAAATGATATTGAAACATGCATATGTTTATTTTTGAAACAAATTCCCAGATCCTCCATCTACTTTAACTCTCTTTTGTCTTTATAAGATTGGATTTTTTATTATGGATTCGGTGGGATGTTTAATTTGTTAATGTTATAAGAGTTTTAAAAGTGAAGCATTAAATCAAGAATCATTTTTAGACCTCAGAACACATTATTTAAATATACGATTTCAGTCACTACTAAAGTTTGTGTATGGATGTAAAAAGTATTTGTGAAATGTGTTTTCATTTGCAGTTATAGACATGCATAATAACTACTGCTTGGTGTTTATTCACAGTTGTGTTTTCATGGATACTTTTTAAAAATAAAATAGTATAAAGAATTTTATCCAATGATCCTGTGGGTATACTTATGACTTTAAAAGCAAGCAGAAATAAGTGAGGTAAAATATGAAATGCATCTCACATTAAAGTGCATTAAAGTTTTTGTTCTGAAAAGTACAGTTAAAAGGAGGTGAATAGAATGATCCTAAAAGATCGTTCATTGCATTTCAAAAATGTACCAACCTGCATAGGTGGCAGCATGACAGCAAATAAGATTCATTGTGTTGGTATTTGGGAAATATAAGAATATTTTGTCTGCTATTAGATTTTCAGTTAGCAGAGTACAGTCATGTTTATCAGTTAAACAATATGGTGATCTACATTAAAAATCTATATTGATGAATCCAATACTTTCTATAAATTTTAAAATACTTTCAGACTATATATATCAATTGATAGAGAACTAGTCCTCAATTTAACTAGTTCTGTGCTGCAGATATTGTGAGTCTAACGTTAACATATTTCTCAGATAATATTTATTAACATTTAGAAATCTCTTTAAGATTTAAGAAGATTTAAGAGTTAAGAAGATAAGTGATAGGAAAAAAAGAAATATTTTAATTAGCAGTATGTGAAGCACTTAATCATTCATTTTTAGTTATATTTTTCTTAGCACCACAACAAGAAAAGGGACATATACAAGAATTTAAAATTGACAAATTAGAAAAGCAAATTGGTAGCAAGATACACAACATGTAAGTAATTTAGGAAGAATTCTGTCACAAGATGTTGCTGAAACACATATCTTAAATTCAATAGTGTATCAGCCACTTTTATGAAAAAAAATCCTCTATACTTACAATACATAAGATAAAATTACAAGAAAGATCAATCGGTTTCTCTCAAAGCAAAAAAGTCATTTTACTGGGATAGAGATGAAATTTCCTTCCCTCACCCTGACCTGCCATGATATAACAATGCTCAGCTAGGTGTTTTGTAGGGATATGCAGAGTTCATCTTTATGAGACATATAAGAAATAGGCCAAAACTTGGTTAATGAGACTATTGGTCTCCTCTTTTAACATCACTTCCATTTGTAAGTTAATTTGTATTCAATTGGGGGTTGGGGTTTTTGTCTTTTTGTTTGTTTGTTTGTTTACATCATTCCAAAGAAAGGACACTACTCTTTTCTCTGGACATAAGAGTGTGATAATGTGTTGTTTCTTTGCCCTAAAAACAATTTGCCAAATAAAAAATCTATTTCCTCTTTAGAGGGAAAATCTAATTCTCTTTAGATTGAATTGAACAATAATAATGCTGAACAATTTAAAAGATAGCTGTTAAAAAGACAGATAGTTCCATACCAACTTATTATCAGTAAAACTGGTGAAATTATGGAGAAGAAAATAACGTAATAGTTTAAAATCACAACCAGCATGGCTACATGACAGTACAGCCAAGTAATCAGTTATAACGTACTCCATAGATGAATAAAATCTTTTCTGTCATGACTGTGAATTATTGGGACACAAGTGGATTATTTTCAGATGAAATCTTTTATCCAAAAGAGTTGCCTTGACAGATTTCAATTCTGTAGCCCTATTTTTTTTAACATGTTCTAAGTGAAGTCTATAATATTCTAGCTACATCACAGTAAAATAAAAAGTATATTTAATGTCAATTAGCTAAACACTATGCAAATAAGACTTCATTTCAAATTTTTTTTCTTATCTTTAACTTTATTTACTAGTTATCCACAGTTAAAATCATACCAAAAATAGCATAGACAGTAGGCTAACAAGAAGATGTAGAATAAAAAAAAATCACACCCAACTGCTTTTTAAAAATGTATAAATGTGGTTTGGTGTACTCTGCACTGTGAACAAGGCAGAATACCAGAAGCACGTCAGAGTGAAAGGTCTTTTTTCCACTGCACTTTCACTTCTGTGTGTTGTTTTAGTTATTAATTTTAAGGATGAACTTCCTAGATTTTGATCCTAAAATAAGATCCTAAAAGATAAGGGGAAAGCACAACTTTCCCCTTACCTTTTAAGAGAAGGCTTAAGAGGCTGTTGCTATGTTAAATTGATTAAACTTCTTCACAGGCTTCTTAACTCTTCAGTCAAGATCAAAATAGTAACAGGAATATAGCAACCAGTTCAGCAAACTCAGAAACCTTTTGTAAATACATGAAATACGTACAAAATATCTCATTCTCTCCCCTGAGCTCTTTTAAACTAAGATAAATCCAGTAAAGAGAGGAATTTGTAGCTTCTGATCTTACTTAGTCTTTCAGTACTTTAATGAAGTTATTGATTAAGTTGCTAAACATTGCAAAAAAATGGTTAGTTAGCCACAACATAAGATTACTACACTTCTTTGAAAATATTGTTAAAATAAAAAGATCATAAAAATACCAAAATTGAAATACAGCAATAATGAGGATACTCAGGAAAAAAAAAAAAAATCCTACTCAAATATCAAATATCTATCAGGAGAAAAAAAATGGAGGTCCAGAAGTCCTTTTCTTGTTAAGCCATTTTCTGGATTGGAAAGTTTGATTCTTTTGATGGATGAGGAAATTTTTATACTAGAACTTTTGTTAGGCTTTACCACAAAAGTATAAGACATTACCAGGCCAGCAAATCAAGTGTTTGATTAGTTGGATTAAGCCCTAAATATGGAATCATTGCATGATGATTATCATTTTTAATTTTTCAAATTTAGTTCTTCCTGGGACAGAAATTACAATGCAGGATGTAGGAAGAAATAAACAAAATTATGCTCTATTTTGAAGAGTGAAATAGGAGTAAATTTTATTTTGATTTTTAGACGACTCTCATATGCTGAAATTTTTTGATCTAATTCTGATTTTTTCGCACAGTTATTCTCAGGACATTTTTAATGCAGTGTGGGACTAAAGCTACAGTTAGTTTTTGAAGTCTGTAAGACAGCAGTAATTTCTGTAGTTAGAACATTATGCTTATAGCAAGTACATGGAATTATCATATTGCAATATATATATGTGTCTGCAGGGGCTCACACACTCCAGTTATTTCTAAGGAAATGTTATGAGGAAGACTTTTATTTATTGACGTTAGACAGTGAGAATATTTGTATTCTCTAGAAAGAGAAATATTTTTCATTTGTTTGTTTTACACTTCTTTTAGACAGACTATTTATATTTTAAAAGTGCATGCACATTAAAATACTCATTCTCTATACACTGGAGCAGAAAATAGAGTAGCAAATAGAGTAGAGTTTCAGGAGAAGTATTTTTTTTTAAAGCCAAACCATAATTTGGTGCACTCTATGTGATCAAGGGTGGGTCAAAACAAAATGGATTCTAAGTGGTACAAGACAGCCAGTAAAAACACAACACCTTCAGAGTTTATTTTTCAGCTGTGAAAGAAGCAAGCAGTTTTTCACTAGATAAAAGGCTTGAATAAAATAAAGTCTAGTTAAAAAAAAAAATGTATTCCACAGTCCATTGTAAGGATTCCACATGTGTACCGCACTCACAACATAAAATTTATTTTGTGCTTCTTTATATCTAAAGGCATATTCTTATACTGATGTGTGGTGGGAACTCTATACTGTATACATCAGAAGAAAATAAAACCCTTCATTTCCAACTCATCAAATGAGTAGTGTGACAAGTTATGTGACAGCCTGTGCTCAAGTATAATTATTTATCCTTTATAATTACAATACATTGTTATTTCAAGAAGAAAATATACCCTTGCCTG
Source organism: Crypturellus undulatus (assembly GCA_013389825.1). NCBI lineage: Eukaryota > Metazoa > Chordata > Aves > Tinamiformes > Tinamidae > Crypturellus > Crypturellus undulatus. The sequence goes on along the minus strand of VWPW01011295.1, from coordinate 219,473 downwards.
CACATTCTTATTTATATTTAAGTTGCTCTGGATTTATAGATGATTTTGCTACCAAAAAACCTTCCAAGAAACTATTTCAAACATTCCAAAGTGTAATACCTACTCTATCAAAAATATTTTGGTAGAATATATGTTTTATATTAATTGCTCAAATTTAGGAACTATAAAATTAAAGTTTGGACTTCAGTCTTCATTCTTTGGCAGCCTAAAAATTGTATTTTCATTATAACTCTATGATTGCACAAGGTTAAATTGGCAACGGATCATTATGTTAAGTCCTGTAAAAAAAAAAAAAAAAATGAATCCTTCTAACCCTGAAATGCTTGAAATTATTCTTATTTCTTAATAGGGAAGAAAAACAAATTAGTTGGCAAAGAGTGCAACAACTCTCAGTTGAATATTATCTATTTATAGTTGACTTCAAATGTTTTGTTTTTAATATATATATGTATCATTGTATTATTGTTTAAGACAAAAACTTTCCAAGAAAATGTCTGATACAGTCAGAAGTATTTATCAAATTATTTAAGTTTTGTTCTTGCAAAAAAGAGAAATAATTGGGATAGCTTTCTTCTTCTCTGAAACTCAAAACATAAAAACTTAAAGCTGAATCAGCATCTACACTAGAGAAGACTAGCATAAATCAGATCAGTTTACCTAGGCTTACTGTTCATGTACCTCACTAGAGACAATTCTTGGAACCACTGTGCGATATACAAATGTAATTTTCTATTACTTTTCTACTTTCTTGCTATTCTTAAGGTAAGCATTTATTAAGTATTTATTTTTTAGAAGTAATATAGAAAAGGGAGTGCTGACTGGAAATCCCATTATGGCATGTCCTGTAGAAGCACAGAACCAAAAGATAGACAGTGTTCTTCAGAGCTAATGTTGTAACACAACAGAAAACATATGGATAAGGATACATTGGAGAACACAGGAAAGTAATGAGACTACAGCGGTCAGCATGACAGATGGTATTACAGTCCATCAAGACCATAAGCATTAATATGGGTGATTTAGTTATCAGAGTAAAGGAGAGTTTTAATGAGGAATTTAAAGAAAGATAATGAGTTAGCTTTGAAGATGGTTACAGGGAATTCCTCCCAAGTGTGAATGACGGCATGAAAGATGTTTATTTGAAAATTTAATACAAGGATGATGAGGATTAGCAACATGAGCCAATAAGAACTAGAAAATAACCTCTTGGTACTGTACAGAGATGATCGACAGTTAATAATTTTGAAAATAAAGTAATTAATATTTGAAGTATTAACAAAAGAGAAGGCGACCCAAAGGAAGTGTTCAAGATAAAGGTTTCAGTGAGATGATGACAGCCTGAATAAAAGTGTTTGCACATGAACAGAAAGAAGAGCATATATCTTAGAGCCTAGACATCATCTGAATAAACAAAGCAAGGAAAATGCAATAGATATAATTATGATGCTCAGAATGTCTGAGAAAAAGAGAAATATAGGAAAGAAGTGAAGATGTTTCTTTATGTTGATAATAATATAAGGATCATAATCTATGGACTAGGAGGTTTAACTGAAATTCTGAAATATGTCCTGAAATGCGGAGCTTATTAGGACCCCTGTGGATAAACGGAGTGAAGGGAATGCACCAGTGGAAGGAAGGATTATAGTAAAATCAGTTAGTCAAGAGAAGTCATGGAAGAAAAGGAAAAATTAAACACCTGACTACTATACTGATGGTACTGATTTAATCAGAGAGGATAAGGATAGTATCTTGTTTCCGAGATTTAGAAGTAAAGTTATTAAAAGAGTTTCTAAGAGATTCTTTGCAAATATTTAACATGTGTGTCAGTGACTGCAGAAAGTTGTGAAAAAGAGTAGAGAAGAGATGGAGATAAACAGGGGATGATAGGTGGATATGAAGCAGCAAGACGGACTCTTTTTTAACATGAAGGAGTTAAGCATATGTAAGAGAGAACAAGACATTGAGGAGGTGATAAGTAAAAATAACAACAACAACAAAAACACAGATGAGGGTAGAGACAAAAAAGAAAGGGAATTCGAAATATCATTCATGTTATTTGAGACACTAAAGGAGGGAAAAAGAAGGAGAAAAATACAGAAAGAAAAAGCAAGAACAGGAAGCAGCAGCAAGAATAGTGTTGTATTTTGCCTTTTGTTTTCCTGGAAAAAGTTAGGCAGGCTAGTTTAGAAAGGAGAAATAAAAGAAGGATGAGAACGAGAAAAAATCAAGGTAGAGAAGAGCTGACTGATATTCATTTGGAAAGTAAGAGCGAGAAATACGACCAGCGTGAAAGAGGAAAATTGACCTAAAGAATGGGGTAAATTTTCTAGTGCACTAAAGAGGCTCTACAGTACCTGAGGGAGAAGCAGAAACTAGAACACTGCTGCCGTGACAATGTGCATTTGGGAAGAAGGCATGGGTGGAGGTGAGTAAAACAGAGAACCCACCCCTTTACTGCCAGAAAAGTATAATCAAAATGATATTCAAAGCAAGACAAATTCTCAGATAATAGTCCTTTTGTCTGAGAAAGAGGATTAAAATGAAACTGTGTGTGAGCAGAAAAGCAAGTTAAGGTGTTGCACAGGCATCAATACAGAAATAAAAATCATTAAAGTTAAATGTTGAGGTTATAAAGATAAATAGTATCCAGATGAAACCAGGGACAGTGGCATAGAAGAGGCATAAAATAGGAGATGAAGCAGCAAGGGTTGAATGTGAACTTTAGAGAGAATTAAGGTATAAGGGAATATCAGAAGTAGGGCAGAAGATGATAGAAAGCATAGAAAATGTGCGTAGAAAATGTATAGAAAAATATCATGTTTCCTAAGTGAAAAAAATGAATGTAATACCTAATAATACCTAATTAGAATTTTGTTCATTTGCTTGTACACCTCCAAGAGATCTATTCCCATACTATTGACTCTTTCCCCTTAGGATGCTGAGATCCCCCTGAAGCTTTTTCTTCACCTCTTCCCTGAGAGCCTTCTCATATCACATCTGCCCCACTCACTGTGGGACATCAGCAGCTGTGCAGGAGCCCCACGCTGGGAGCAGCACCCAGGGTGTTCTCGCAGCTCCTGAACACTGGGACCGGCCCTGGACCTGCTGGTGGCACCGTGCTAGCACAGCCTGGGCTGTGGCAGCATCTCTGCTGCTGGGCACTGCTGCCTTGGGGCCGACATGATGTTCCCAGGGCCCCTCACAACTTCTGTTTTTTTGGCAGATCTGCTTCGGACCATAGTCCAGCCTGTCCCAGTGCCGGGTTTCTTGGGATAAGCAGAATCTTGCAGCTCATCATAGCCTTCTGAACCTAAGAGGCCAAACAATTTTCTATCCACTTTATAGTTTTATCCAGTCCATATATCACAAATCTGACTTTAATGATTCTGTGTTAGTCTGCATCTATTTCCCTAAAGTTGAGTTAAACATCCACTGCTTTTCTATTGCCCTCTGAGCCAGCTACTTCATTATAAATACATTAATCAGACATGATTTGCCCTTAGTAAATGTATATTGCCATAAGCTGTTTGATTTATTGTGTTTTGATGCTATCAGAGGTAGTATCTGAATGGTACCACCTTCAGAATCAAGGCATCGAGAAGAACCTAAGAAAAGAAACTTCTCAACAGGATTCCAAGGAAAACCTTCGGTATTTTGGAAGCTGTCCTTGGGAACTGAAAAAATGTGAATATGTTGGAAAAATAACGATTTAAAAAACACTAGGTCTTAGTCTCAGTATTTGAGTATGTTTGTATATTATCTTTTGAATAAATATTTTTCTTCAATCAGGACTTCCTAAAAGGAACGTGTTATGTTAGCCCCTTCCCTTCTTTAGACCATTAGCTAATCCAAGAACAAGTATTATATCAAGCATAGATAGCATCTTTGGTGTGAGTGCTCAAAGGTGCTTCATCAGATCAATAACCGAGCTATTACTGTTATCTAATTATGTGAATGTACTTTTACAGAGACTGTTTTATTTAAGCAGCATAGGATCTAGATGTAGATATCTATCTTTCCTGAAGTCAGAAAAAAGCAACTTTAGCAATCTTTTATCCTAATCCATATTATCCTTTTGTGATTTTACATGTGAGAAATTGAATAATCATTAGTAATAATAAGCATCATACTTCACTGTGAGCTTAAAAATGCACAACTACCCTATTGCATTATGAAATCTCAGCTGTGATTATAAAGTGTAAGAGACAGATGTGCAGGATTAGTTCATCATAAAATGTAATTATTTTGAGATAGTAATTCAATAAATGTTCTGTTTTTATATTTTTCTCTTCCATTAAAAAATGAAAGATTGCATAGAAATTTGTGTGTATTTTCAATACATGTGGATGGAATTTGTTAAGTTAATAAATTTGGTTTATTAAATAATTTAATATTTACAAACCAAATTTAATATTTAAACCAAATGTAATAATTTGTTTTAATAATAAATTATAATAAATAAATTTTTATTAAGTTAATAAATTAATAATGGTTGACTTATATAGAACCAACATGATTTTAGTCTGTTTTTTAACAGCAATGTTGCATGAATCATGAATAAATGTAGAATTTCCCAGCCAAGAACAGACAGAATAGGAAATTTAGTTTCTACAAGAACCTGAGTTCCTAAGGATAAATCTTAAATGTAAATGTGACATATGAAAACTTAATGATGTCCAGAAATGTCTACTGGCTGTTCCTGATGATGGCTGAACTCACATGTTTTGATTGTGAAATAACTTTTACATTCATATTCAATATAAGCATTTGCCACTTGAAATATCACTGAGTTGCTTATTCAGCAGGCTTCACCCACTTTTTTCCAGAAATGCTTCAACAACAAAGGTCCAGATTTTTAAAACTTTTTAGGACCAAAGAACAAATAAACGCAGGTTAAATTTTTGTGCAGGCACAGTGGAGAAAGGCCAGCATCCCACACATCTTGATATGGTGGCTGAGAAGCCACCTATATTTAGTATTTTCACCAGAAGATTCCTGGAAGTAGGAAATAAAAGACATATAAGGGACAAAAGCAAATCCTAAATACTCTCCTTCAAGCACTGAATTCCAGGCTGTAGGAAGGTATTTCTCTCTGTTTAATATAAGATCTGCACATTAGTACTCTGTCCTAACTCCCCCAGTTAGGTGGTATTCCCAAACGGCCTCTGATTACTGCCTTAGATGATCGGACGTGTGCCCTTTCATCAGTCAGTAAACATACCTGTGCTTTTTGCTTGTTTCTGAAATCTCACGTACATAAAAGTTTTATTTCATATATTAAACAAATGTCTCTCTTTATATACACATAGTATTCAAAGATCAAGCAGTTTCCAAATATTTAACATCAAGATTTGAAATTAAAACCATTTAATTTTTTTAGATACCACTTCTTTTTAGCAAAAGGCTGGCTTCTGCAAAAGTTTCTCACCTCACATGTTCATAGACTGCAGTAGAAGCCGTGTAAAATAACAATACCTTGCACTGGCCTGCCAGGAAGGCATAGTACTGCAAAAATCTATAAAGCTTCCATTTCATGCTTCAGTCACAGTAAAGACCATCCATATCTCTTTATATCTGATTCAGTTATGCCTGAAACACATTTTAATATGGGAAGAAGTGGATTCACTTGTGTCTACAAAAATACTTAGTGCCTCTTTATATTCCTAGACATATAGTTGATCCAAGAAGGGTTCTTCCCTTCCACTATGGTGTTCCTGTCCGTTTGGTAGTTCCAGAAAGCATCATCTCAGAAATGAGAGGATGAACACTGGAAAAGGTTGCCCAGAGAGGCTGTGGAGTCTACCTCCTTGAAAATACAACCCTTTTAACTGTGCACAGCCCTAGACAAGCCCTGTCCTAATGCTTTGGACTAAGCATTTCAGCTATTCTGTTTTCAGGGTGACTCTAGTATAGCAAATGTTTCAGTTTCACACTGTTTCACAGTCTACATGTCTACATGTTCTAGATACTTAATTTTTCTTTTTACTTTTGACAAAATAGTGTTGCAATGACATATGTGGAACATGTGTTGAAGTGCTTCAGCTAAAATAAAAACTAACTCATTAATCAATTTAATTCACAAGTCTTTCCCACAATAAATAAAATTGTGGATTTTTTTTAAAGCTTCTTTTTAGAAAAAGACTCATGAGTTTAGAAGAAAATTTCACAGAGGGGACTGTATTTTTTTGATAGTGGGTAAATGTCTAACCTCTAGATTGGCAAAAGGGCTTACTCAATACATAAAGACAGAATCATAGATGGTTGGAAAGGATCTTCAAAATCATCAAGTGCAACCATAAGCCTTTCAACACCATGACGGTCCCTAAGTGCCCCATCTACACGTTTCTTGAACCCTGTTAGGATCAGTGACTCCACCACTTCCTGAGGCAGACTGGCTGCACCACTCTTTCCGTGTCGAATTTTCTCTTGTTATCTAAACCGAAGCTCTCTTGGGGCAACTTGAGATCATTTTCTTTTGTCCTGTTGGTATGGAGAAGAGATTGACCTTTGCCTCATTATAACCTCATTTCAGGTAATTGTAGAGAGCAATAAGGTCACCCATGAGCCTTCTGTTCTCCACACTAAATAGCCCCAGCTCCCTCAGCCGCTCCTCATAAGATCTGAGCTCCGGAGCCTTCCCCAGGTTTGTTTCCTTCTCTGGACACACTCCAGCACCTCAAAGTCCAGGTGGATGTTCGGAAGTCATTGTACCTACTGCCACAGAGCCTCTTCAGTCATATTCAGAACTCTTCATCCTTCGGTTCTTGGAGTATGAATTTCCTCAGTCAATAGAGCTACAACATAGTCAAATACCAGTTTCAAACTGTGGGATGAACTCATGTGAGCCTAGCTTGTCACTATGTCACACAGTCAAAAAGTGCGATGATTGGAGAGCAACAATAACACTTCAATATTAAAATGTGGACACTAACAATACCTTTCACAAGATTAGCATATCCTAATTAGAAAACAAATGCCTGACTTTTATTAAAATAGATCTGTTTAATTTATTTGGAGAAACACAGGTCTATGATGAAAATCTGACTCTTGCAAAAATGATAACTCAGTCACTGTTTCTGTCTCCAGATAACTATAGAAAAAATAGTTGTATATTTTAACTCTTTTTGAGTGAAAACATATTCTTATGAGATTTTCAAAATGAGGAACCCAGAAAAGAAAGGCAGAATAACTAAATATTTTTGGTACAATTGGTACTATACATCATACCTATATGCTCCCTCATCTGCCTGTTCATCATGTTAACTCTGTCAAACATTTTGAACTATGAAGCCTTCAGTGGACCGCGGTTTTCTTAAGTAATTTTACGCTGTCTAAACAGGGCAAACACAGTGGTACCACAATTAATATAAGAACTAACAACTTATAGAGAAAATTAATATTTAGTGTAGAAGATCAGGGAAAGAAATTAGGGAAAGATGTGACACTTGGGTTTTTGGGTTTGCTTATTAATTCTAATGTACAATAGTGATAGTTTGATACTCAGAGAAGTGGGACAGGCTATTCTGTTACACTAGACCTCTACAGGCTGCTAATCCAGATACAGTGGAAGTTTTGAAGGTCTTATCCCCAAAAGGGTAAATTGTCACAGATTCATTAGCTGGCAGTGTTATGGAGTTTATGTCATTTAAGGCCCTAGACATTTGAAAGTTTGGCAGAAATAGAAATGGTCCTTTAACACAAGCCAGCTATGCTAAAGAAAAGGGATGTGTTAATGCCAGCTTCTGAAATTATCTTGTTCCTTTTTGGGACTTGGAGGTCTTAACAATTTTTTTTTTTACTTTAGCACATTGAGGAATGAATGGTGAAGCAGAATATTTAATAGATATTTAAACTGAATTTCTTTTCCATTATACCTTTATACCATTATAAAGCAATGAAACTAATAGCACTTAACTAGAGAGGTGAAAGATTTCAAAAAACTACAGCAAATCTTTCCAAACAGACAGAAATAAAGTATAATTATCCCTAATGATATTCAACAACCCAACTTACAGCTTAAAAAAATATTTAAATGTACATCTATATTAGAAAGAAAAAAAATGCTTTAAAGAGAGATCTTTGAAAATCCTTCTCTTGTGATATACAAATATACCTATTGATATTAAGGACTTTGGCACAATTACTAAGAGTCATTATAGATGCATTTACACAAAGGTAATACTTACTTTGGAATATTGAACTATAAGATCATCAGAAATATTACTTATCAGATAAAAAAAAAGTATGCCATCTTAAAATACGTATTTTTAAAAGTTATAGGACAAGAGTACACATTTCCTTTTTTCTAATCTTATTGGGAGACAACAGAAAATTATTGAAATGTGCAGGGAATTGTATGCATGTGAAATGCTGTTACGAATTGGCTAAAATGGTTTATTAAGACTTTAAAAATGTTCATAGTTAAAAGGAGATTCAATCCATCTAAATACATTCAGGAATTAGATGGGTTTTATGCTTGTAAAAGCAGAGAGCAGTTTTGGGGAAGAAATCACAGTCTTCATTCATTGTAACTTGGAATTCTTACAACGCTATGTTTGCCTATATGGCTAGCATTCATTTGTTTGCTTATTTATATCTCTACCTCAACCTATAACAGAGCAAAAGAATATTTTTGAGGTTTTTGGTATAAAATAAAAAGATGTGTTGGCACAACACTGGAGACACTAGTCAAATACTAATTCAGTAATGAAAATTGATGCTTTGATTTAATGTTGCACTAAAGTAAGATTAAACAAATGTTCTACTTAAACATTTTTTACAGCTGCAGTGTGCATATTTTGTATGCTAGACCATATTAAATAAGTAAAGTTTTATTCTCTTCCTCAAGATTTTTAATTCTATGCAGAAAATATTTTTGTCATGAGGTAGAAATATTAATAATATACATTTACTGAAGTGCTATCATATTCCCTGCTCGTAAGCCAGTATTTCCCACATGTGAATGATTCCTACTGACATCTGTTACTCAGATGTTCTACCTGAAAAAGGATAATGGAGTTATGGAGGAACCAGAAGGTGTGAGTGCTAAGGAGTGTCTAGCCTGGACAATCTCTTATGAATATAGCAGAGAAATAAAGAATGCAAAGTAAATGCTTGATTGAAACACAGTAGTGCCCACCACAGCATAAAACTAAACAAATTCAAGAAGCAAAGAAAAAAAAAAAAAAAAGATCCTGGACCGAGCACCAAACTGTACTTTAAAGTGGGGCAGTGAGGTTGATTGCTTCTTTAATGAGAGAAAAAAGGACATGTTCCATTAGTGTGTTTAATCTTATTACCACTTGTTCAATGAAAATAGTCAAGAATAATCAGTCTTAACTATTCCTGAATACTAAAGAATGTTCTGCAAATACAACCTTCTTGCTGCTTCCTGGGCAATAAATTCCATCCTCCTTTTCAATGTTGCTCTTATTAATCCTGATTTGTGATGCTCACAGAGTTTTGGGACAGCGTTGGTAATGAAACATCGACACACAATTCACTGTGTCTTCACAGAGGTTTTCCTGGAAATTCTCTATACATAAAGAAGTCCATTTTTGTAGACACTGAAAGGTTAAAATTTCCTTCAATCTTTTACTGCCACTCATGTAGCTTAAAGAAAGGTTTCTGGGAACTTAACGGTCTTTCTGAAAAACAGTAGGAAAGATTCAAGCCTATCCTGTCACTTAGACAACTAATTACACCATTACATGCTGCAATTACAATTAAAGATTTTCAGCTGATGAAAGGCATGTTCACTGCATTCTCATTACCTCATATTTCCTTGCCAGCACTCAAGAGTATCATGATTTTGATGAAACAAAAACAACTTGAGAAGGTGGAGTTTCCCTGTAACATCAACAGACTAGCTTAGGGGCCTTCTGCAACCCCTTCTCATCATTATATATTTACAAAGTTATCCCAAAAAGGAACATCCATCCTTTCTGTTGGTGATATTCTCTTTCTTTTTAAAAAATTGGTCATTATAAAAAGTGTCATCAGGCATTCAATAAAATGCTACTGTTGTTCATGTCAGCAACTTCTAGGACTCAGTTCTGGGCTTCTTTCCTGGGTTTCTGCCAGCTGGCTTCTCTCAGATTTGCTTAATCCAAACAAATTGACAAAAGCCTCCTTTTACTGAGAGCTAAATCATGCTGTAAAATAGGATAGTAATTTCATATATAACATATGCAAGTGTTGTCTACATTAATAAAGAAGTGAATTAAACAACACCAGGTTAGCAAACAGAAAAGAATACTTCATTCTCTCTTATTTATATGTCAATTTAATATTTGACCATGAACGAATATCCAGAGTCCTAGAATAAATACAAATAAAACCAAAAAAAAAAAAAATCAGATTATAAGTATTTTGAAGACAGTTTAGGACTTGGTTATGTTTCCATAGTAATATTTACTAAACCATGGACTTCAAAATGAGTCTAGGTAAGTAATATTCTTGTCTTAGTGTAACTGAATACTCCTGATCTTCTCCTCTTATTCTTTAAATTGGAAAGAACAAAAAGTGCTCCACACAGAATATGATACATTGTAAAAGAGCCATTGCTAATCATAAAAATAAAAACATTGCTAACCATAAAAAATAGTAAATAGCTTCAGAAAGAGTAGAACTGCATTCTCTGATGTCTGATACTTAACTGTGTCTTTATTAATGTTAGGGAAATAACTCAATCTTAAGAGATATTAAATCCTATTTCCCATTTTACATTTTAAAATATTCTATTCCTGTTCCAGCTAGCAGATATGTTTTTGTGAAATTATCATTCTGTATGTGTGGTTTCACCATGATTTCCATAGCAACAAAATGATGATATAAACACTACATTGTTGCTTCCGGTTTGAGTAGAAGCAGCTGAGACATGAATCAAGACCTTATTTTCAAAGACAAATAACATAAAGACTAACATGAAGATGATGTAGAATCTTAACAGTCAGATTAAATCACCCATCTGGTGTGCTTTTGCGCCAGTGTCAAAATCAGCTTAAACTGATAATGAAAATATTATAACTCAATCAAAGATTTTTTTTGTTGAGCTTATAGACAGGGGAAATAACCCTATTTAACATGATATGAATATGGATATAAAACCAGATTTCACTTGTTAATAAAGATGAATCTCAGTGTCAAGTATATCACTGCAGTCAAATAATATATTTGGAGTTCCAGTGAATAAAATACAGTAGATGTAGAATATCACTTAGATTGTCTGAGAAGAAATTTTTATTTTTTTTTAATGACATTTTGGAGGGCTATTACACTGTACACACACAAACACACGCAGATTCATGACCATTTGCTGTTGTTAGGTTAGATTTTGTTTTTCTTTTATCTCTGCCTGGGGCAATTTTCTGGTTACTGTTTCTTCCATCTATAAAAGCACTGTACTGTTCCTCAGTACCCCAGCCAATTATACATTGACATCTCTTCAAACTTAAGCTCCTGGAAATATATTTACTAGATGGAAAGGGATTCTGTAATGTTAGTACTCAGCAAAGAATTGTCCGACTATGTGAGTCATTTGTTCTCATAGTTTTTATTTCAAATTTAAGATCAGATTATCTGTTTCCTCAGTCAGAGCTTTATGTACAAACTGGTGGCCATAAATCATGTTTTACCAGGTAAAGCTGTTTGTGTGTTTCAGACTAATTCCAAAATATGTGTAATAAGATTTTCAATAGATTTTCCTTCCCCAAAATTTTAACACTTGATAACTTTAAAACACTACACACACTTTTCACTTACAGAAAGGAGGTGACATACCATAGATGATAACAGAATAACAAGATTCTACTGAGAAGCTTAAACAGTCATTGAGTGTTATAATCTATTTAGTTTCCCTGTATTCTTTTATATAGTGGTAAAATGATTACACCACTCACTCCTGATATAAGAGATTCAGTTTCAAAGCACTGTTATAAGAGAAGCTCCAGTTTATGTGCATGTGCAGCGTTATAACTTGGAGGCTTTTTTTCCCCTTCCTTCTATTGAAACAGTGCTTCTGTGAAAAAAATATATTTTGTATACCTAGGGTCCAGAATACAAGGAAAGGGAAAACACTGTATCTTCTGCTTAAATCAGAGTTTCAAGTTCCTCCCTAAAAAATGTCAGATAATTTTCTCTAATATTTATGTACAAAGAGAAAGAAAACCTTGGACAGTCATGTCTTGGTCAAGTATACTAACTATTCCATTGCTCTGGTGAAATGGATACCAGCTCTTTTCCTCAGGCATATTTTTCCAAGTTTAGAACATTGTTCATTTATGCCCAAGACGTGTTAAAGATATCTGTTAATAGGCGGAAATTCCAGATAGCAGGTTCCCCCTGAAACTGCAGATGGTTTGTCTAAAAGCAGACATATTTCCTCATCTGTTGCTGCAAATTTTCCTCATGCTTCCCTAATAAATATATTTGATAAATATATAAATATAAATAAATATAATAATAATATAATTATATTTATATTATTATATAATATAATTTATATTTATTATTTATTTTATTATATAATTATTATATTTATATTTTATATATTATTTATATT
>VWPW01011295.1:0-206831 GCA_013389825.1 Crypturellus undulatus | reverse complement strand
TGCACTGCCAAACACACAGGCAAGCTACTCTATGAAAAAAGTGGAGGAAGTAGAAAAAAGTGGAAAAAATATGGCCTCTTGTGTTGACATGGTACAGCATGATAAAAGGATAAAAATGTCTAGGATAAGAGAGAAAAGGAAGAAGTATTTGGAAACAGGAAAAAAGGCTTCTGCAGAGATGTGTGGGAGGGATCGGGAAGTCAGGGCAAGAAGGCGGGACCATGTTCACACCGGACTCTTAATTTTGCTTCATTGATTCTAACACTCTAGTACTTGTATCTGACCTGTTTAAATAACAAACTTGATGCGGACCAGGGGTCAAAACTATATCTTTTCCTGGATTAAACAGAACAAATAAAGTAGAAAGTCTAGAAAAAAAAAAAAAAAAAAAAAAAAATTGAGCTTACACTCTTATCAGAACACAGGATATATTTTGTAAAGTCACCCAATCTAATGTCAATTTGAGTGCAAATGTTAATATGAGTCCTTTTTTATAGCAAATCTAAACAGACCAAATAATCTTACTAAATTTAGACTGCAGGACACATGGGAATTTTTGAGACAATACTAGTCTTAAAGCTAGAACTAGCATATTGTTAAATTACGTCCTTAAGAGGAACACTGAACAGAAATTGAAGGATGGTTTTACAAAATACAGTAGCTATTCTCCCTTATTACCTAAAAATCAGATGTTGAAGTTAGAATCTGTACTCATTAATTACCATAAAACTGCTCTGTGGCCAATGTGCATGGGCACTACAAAAAACACATGCTCACAGAATCAAGGATTTCTTGTCGTGAGTTTCCATGATTTTTACTTTTCCATAAATTTTAATAAAGCATTTTCATATGCTGCCTTGCTTCTATGCATGCTGCTACCCCGAAGAAGAAAAGCTCATTAAAGTGCTTCAGGTTTTTCACATCGCAAAATTAGGTACAATCTGTCAGTTCCTGTTGAGTGCTTGTTGCGGCACCTGTAGTTGTTCAAATTAGCCACAGCTGAGGTGGCCTGAACTTAGGGGCAGGGTGTGGTGAGGAGAGAAATTTTGTTATCAGATAAGGTAATTGCTTCATGCAAAGAAATAAAGAATATTACATCTCTTTTTGCTATGGAAGAGGACAAAAGACAGCATGTTGCAATGATTTGGTGATATAGAAGAAAGTTCTAAGTATTATTACTGCTGAAAAAGGTGCATCTGTAAGATAGTTGTGAAGAAAATGTATCTGAAAAATGTTTTTCAGTTATGTCTGTAGAAGTTTCTTATGTGACTGTAAAAATTACTTTACACGTATGCAATTTGTCATAATACTTGCAGCAATAAAATTACCATACAATACACAATCAAAAAAACACTGCCTCAGCTGATTCATCTAAAAATATATTTTGTCTTGCCTACAGTTGTAGTCTACCAGTTTGAATTTAGTTCAAGCACTTCTTTGTACACTTCTTTGTTATTTTTATAACATTTTCTTTTTTTTTTTTTTCTTTCCTTTTTGTGAAGGTATTTAAAGTTTCTATTAAAAATGTATGTTATAGATGTTTAGGATTCCATGATAGCTGTTTAACTGGTAATGTTTGTATGTATTTCTATACATATATGTCTACGTATATTTCTATACATATAATTTTGTGAGGTTTGAAAATAAAGGATTAATATAAGTCATATAGGATTACAAACAATAGTTCTACATCTTGGACTAGATTCCTTTTCTTGTGCAGGCAGCCAGTGGAACTCTACACATAATCCAGATGAGACTGCAATTTAAATTCCTCCATCAATATTATAAATGTCCTTAACTCCTTCAACTTTTAAATATAGTTCCATTACATAGTCCTAAATTATGCTTACTGAGGTTGCCTGCACTAATAAGCATATGAAGTGTATAGACTTACAAGATGTAAGAGCAGTAGTCAACTTATGAGGCAATAGTAAGGTAAAAATTGATTTTTTTTTCCTTGTAATATTTCTATTTTACTACAAAGTTAAAAATCTGACATTTACCATGATCTAGATGTATCTCCAGTACTTAAATACAGGTTGCATTAAATTTCTACAAAAAGATCCTTAGAAGAATAAATGCATATATTCCACTGAACTAATAACAATTGGGTGTGTTACCATTTTTAGATCACTTCAGAAATTTGTCATAGATTTGTGTACAGGAAGTACAACAAAATTCTCCTTTCCCTTCTTTCTTGTCGAGTTCATTATGTTACTAATCTTCCTCTGGGGGAAAAAAAAAAAAAAAAAACAGTGCTATATGTGCTATATGTCTTTAGAGTTTACTGTTATATTACTGTTCATGTATTCTTTGTATTTCTTCAGCATAATTTTGATACGAATTACCATTATTCCATTACACGGGGTGCGATTAGAATTATTTTAATTAAAAAATATCTAGTGCAAACAGTTGAAAAACAGATAAATTTTAGAAGTAACCTGATCAAGCCCCCTCTTTTATTGAAAGAGTTAAAAGTAATTATTGCTATAAGTTTCTTTTAGACCAGTTTAGTTTCAGGATTACCTATCCTTAAAGCAGACAATTGTTTGTGTAGGTATGGAGTTGCAAGCTTGTGAAAGATGGAAACAGGGAAATTCATTCCAAGGAAAGCAATTATTATCTTTAAAAACAAATAAATAAAGCAAAATACGGATATTATGTGATGCATAAATATAGATTTTTAATTCTTGTATATCCATAATGGCACATGTTGTCTCCCTCTATCTTTCATTAATTTATAGTGGGTGGGACAGGTACAGGGAGAGAGAACAAAAAGATGAGGACCATGTGACTGTTGCTGCTAATGAGGTGTGAATTATACCAAGCTGTTAGCATACATCTTGCCAGAAAAGAGTCCTCAAGGGATAGAAAAGTAAATGAATTTTGGAACCTCCCCCAGGCAGATCTCTGTTGCTGTGAAATCAAAATATCTGTATTGCTATTAACCGAAATTCTGACCCCTTTGCAAGGAAAGGACTGCTGCACTTCCTGAGCGGGCTGTTTACATGCATAACTATCATACATAGACTCATGTAACACTCAAATTTCACCAAAATAAGCAGTAAAAGAGGAGTTAGCTCTTTGTTTCAAAATCGAAGACTTTTTGTGAGACTATTTTTGTATAACTACACCCATAACAGTCAAGTTGTGGGATCCTGAAAGGGCACCTGCACTCTGAAAAAGAAGGAAAGTGTAAACAGTAAATTAGAGCCTTCCTGTAAGATTATTTGATCACACATGGAAAAAGGATATTAAGCTTGCTGGAAAAAAAAATGCTAAAATAAAATTGCATGAGTTTTTCTTTCTCACTGAATTCACCTGGTTAACAAGTTTCCTATGGACTTCAGTATTTTTTTTAAGTTTGTGGCCACACTTTGTGACTAACTTTCATCCTAGTTTGCTATAAAAGCTGTGTAATTTGATGGTAGACTTTTACTGTTTAATTTGAAATACTTATATGTATTTTTACCTGCTTTAGCTGAAAAAGAAAAAAATGAAAGTTTTTTTCCTCTTTCACTTTGACTTTGACTTTGAATAAGTTTTATTTGTATTTCATTACAATTTTAGGTATTTTAAAGTCCATATAAATTAAAAATTTACAGAAGAATTTTCTGCATAATACATGAAACTGTCTATCTTTTGGTTAAAGATTTTGGTTGTTACTTTGCCTAATTTGCTTTGGTCTATTTCGCTGTTCTTTTTTTACTAGATTAGGTCAGCAAGATTTATAAGCAAAATCTGGGATTTGTAGTCCGCTCTTCTAGATGAATCTAGAAGTGCAGATGAATATCAGACTGTGGAAATTCATAAATATAATATTTTAAGTGTTATAAACACTTCTAACATTAATGTAAGATAAGAAAGGTGATATAACATCAATTTAAGTTAGAATTTATTGGCTATTTTGCACAGCAAGGGAAGGCTGGGCTTGAAAATTTTAAGAATTTTCTAGTTTTATGCAGCAGGTCTGTGAGAGCATCAGAAAATAAAATCATGTTAGGCATATTAATAATAGGTAATCTAGTGAATAACACCACATATTTGGAAGTTAATATTTTATCGCCATTTTTGCTTTATCTTCATTTATATCTGTAGGTATATTAGAGAGAAAACAAAAAAGGAATTGATATTTTATTGCTGAAAACTTTGAGTGACTGCATAATTATGCTTATGGGTGTGAAAAGCGTTATAACATACTATTCTATAATGTAATTGTTGTCTTAGATTCTTAGGAGATTTTGTTTTTTTTTGTGGCTAGAGGAGGGAGACATGTTTAAGCAAAAGTCTTTTACCTGTGTAGTAAATATATTGCCACAGAAAAAGCAACAGTATTATTAATATATTTAGAGTGTGTCCATTTTAGCAAACAGGGAACAGAAATTTCCTTATTTCTGAAAATACTTTTCTGAAATTAATGTCCTTGTGACTAAATATTTTCAGTTCATCTGAGCGGTTGTATGTGTGTGTGTGTTTTCCTTTTTTTGATACAACTTTTCTGATTGATAGACTTCTTTTTATCATAATGATTCTGGTAGTAAATATTGAATATAAATATCAGAAGTAAATACTAAATATAAATATCAGAAGTCCATCATCATGACCTTAGATATTTTACTAACAACTGGAGCTGGGCTCCAATTAATATTCTATATTCTTTACAGTCATCAGCCTGCAGTGAGTAACAGGTGAGCAAATCCCCACATGCGTAGGATCTCTTCTAAGATGGTCTTATAGGTAAATGATATTTCCTTTCAATTAAAAAGTATGTCCAACTTTGCCCCACAATCCTTAGGTGTCTTCACTTATCAAAAGTAAGACCTTAACTTACTCAGGAGTAAGTTCTGAGAAAGAACATCTATGAAAGAAATTACCTAGATTATTGATAACAAGATAAAAAAAAAAAGAATTAGACTGAACATCTGCATTTCAGGGAGGTGTCAGTAGTGATAGAATATCTGAAAAAGTAAAAAGATTACTCCTAGAAAAGACACAAATCTGGTATTAGAATAAGGAAGAAAAAGGTACATCTAGAAGAAAGAAAACTTTTTTTGTATATCAAAAAAAGCAAACTCTCACAACTAAGTATTTAAAATTGCAATAAGTATATAAGAATGTAATTCACAGAAATAAACATGGGTTTCTTAATTCATTTGCCATTATCATGTATGTTATTCATTTATTTTTGCATCAATCTGGTAAAATCATTTGTCTTTTTGTTTTGAATTGCAGCATTGGATTGTTTCTCATCGTAATTACTAGCTAGCTTTAGCTTGATGTTACCCTGCTGCTTTGGAATATCAGTCTTCTTTGATCCAGGACTCATACTAGGTGCCATAAAAGCACATTTGTGAAATGTAAATCACTGGTTCAAATTCTTTGGCCTCCCTCCCTCTTCTAATGCTAATCTAACAGCCTGGAACAAGTTGCATATCTACAGCATTAACATTAAACCCTTCATCAGCCTCAGATAGAATTAAATTTGGAGCTTGTGTGGGATTCAGAAAGAACCTGTGTTTAGGACCTGAGGCAAATGAGCCTTTAGTGCTGTGCTAGTGCATACGGTGGCATTTTAAGTTCCTTAGTTTTGAAAATGCTGCTTTGAGGACAGCTAGCATGAATTATGGTTGTGACTTTCTTTCTGAGTTGCTCCTTTTAAGAGTAGTGGACACTAATGTCCTTCAGAATGGCTTATTGTTCCTGGATAGCGAACCTGTAATGTGCCTTCAGCTCATCATCAGGATATTGTGTCTGTCGGATATATAGAGAGATTCAAAATATGACTGGATAAATTAGAAAAAGCTATAGCAGGCTAGTAGGTGCAACAGTTTACACATTCTACTCACCAGTATTTTAGGTAAATTAAATATTTAGGTAAATATTTTCCTGTATTTTCTACTCACCAGTATTTCCTGTAAATATTTCCCAAGAGGGTAATATGGGAAAAGTATCTCTGTATATCTGTTTTTTTTTTTTTTCCTCTAAAATATCCTTTATCTCATCTGCCAGAGTGTGTTGTCCGGTAAAATCTGATCGCAATGCTCCTTTTAAAAAGTATTTTATTCCTTTAGGACTATATATATATATATTTCTGGGCCTTTGAGGCCGTTTCTGACACATTGTGTTCTATTTTGCAAACCTTCCATCCTTATCCTGGGAAAGTAGACTGTTTCACATTCACTTGAAAACTAGGTTGGAAACACCTAGAAACAGACTTTTAAGCACAGTTAAGCTTTAGTTTTACTTCTGCAATTCCTTCCATTGCTTTTACTTAGTACTGTTGAGCAAAGCAGAAAGCCTGGAAAAGAGTCAATACTTCTGATTTTAAATCTAGCCCTTCAGTGATCATAGCTGTGAGGTAATGGCCACATTCTTCCACACTACAGCTGCCAGCCTTTCCTCAGGCCTCTCTGCTTTGAAACTAGGTGCACCAGGGTAGGACTAACTTTTCTGAAGTGGGCTCAGCAGCATGGGGAGCCCAAGGTTTGGCTGAATTCCTGGTTATTTTCTTTTTCAGTCCTAAATCTCATTTTCAAACTGGGATTCTTATGCAATCGCATACCAAGAGACTGTCCTTTATGAATGGACTATTAATGTCTACATCTTAAGTCTCTGTCGACCTTGTGTGAATATAAAATGTGAACAATTTTGTTTTAGAATGAGTACTTAAAATTGTTAACTAAGGAACAAAACACGTAGATTATTAAAATATTAGGAGCAGAGAAAGAAAAGAAAGTTGATAATATCACCTGCTGTCTCAAAAGACAGAGAAGATTTCATAGCCTAGCTTGTGTCGTTTTTATGACTTAATATCTCCTAGGTCTTTTAAGGGCATATTTTATACAATTACATTATTGAAAATCATTTGGCATTGATCAAATTATGATCCCTAAGTACACTGACAGAAGGAGAGGACGGCAATTTCTACTCTTCCCACTCATAAAACTTGTCTCCTTATGGTGGTGCTTCTCTGTTTAAAGATTATTAGAAGTTCCTCAGGTGTTTTGTATTTAATTAGGATCTGGACTATCACTGAAGCCAGAAATACTCTCTATCTGTAACAGGCTTTAAGTGCAGCTGCATAGCCCTTCCTTTTCTCCTTTTTCTTTCTCGTTCCAACATACACCTTCCTTACATTGGCACTTTGCAATTGCTTCTTAAGTAATATTGTCCATTATCATTACAAAAAACTTATTTGTAATTTTATTTTTCTCTTCAAAACATATAGCCAGAAAAGACTTCTATTGACAGATTCCAGGAAATATGCCCTTTTTTAGGAGAAACAGAAGATATAAAAGCATAAAGGTTTATCTTCTCTCTTTCTATTGCAATTTCCTCTCAAACCTAAAGAGCATCTGTATTAACATCTTTCGCATTCTCTGTCCACTGAAAACTATTAACTTACATATATTGAACTATAGTCAACGTAGCTATACAGTCTAGAAATGAAATCATAAAATTTATTCTGATTAAATTATATGTAATCACATGGTAAATTGTGATAATCTAATCATATGAGGCAAATTTTGTATCTTTTCTACTAGATCAGGTAGTAGAGGAAGAAAAAAAGGAAGGAAAAGGGTGAAAAAAAACCTGTTTTCTTCCAAAGGACTTTTATTAGACAGTCTGCTAATAAATGCCTCTTCAAGTATTAGCCGCTTGTGTGATTTCATAAATGTTATTTCCTTCACAAATTAGCAAAAATCAAAGTCAGGAAACAACCTTTTCAGATAATGCTGGTCATCTCGGACAGCATTCTGTTTGTTGATTGTGCTCTCTCCTCTTTAAACAACCTGTTATCTCTTGTTGCATACTGTTTTAGAGAGTTAGTAAGAGGAAGTATTTCCACTTCTCTAAAAGTGTTGTAGGTATCAGCATGGGAGAAGTCAAAGCCTAATCTTAGAGAAAAATCAACCCCAACAGCAAATGACACACATGTTTTTCAGTTTAGTTTCTGTGCACTCTCTTCAGTGACTCATCTACTTAAGTCGATGTGGAAATCTGGATAATTCATTATCACCCCAAAAATGATACTTTGAAACCTTTCTTGAGAATTATTTTTAAATAAATAAATAAAAGAAAACTTTGCATTAAAGTATAGGTAAAATTAGTATGATAATAATAAAAAATGAATAAATAAATAACAAAAAACAGTGTGGATAGTAGTAAGATTTTTATACTTCTATATTATTGCTAAAAACTGATCTAGACGAGGCTGGTGAAGGTATATGCAGGCTGAAATATTCCACCTACGAAGACATACTCTGAAATTACTATTTCATTTCATGGTATATATATCTTCTTGTGACAAAATATGAAAAGCAGAAAATGAACCTATTTATCTTGGCAGACAGTACCTCTGAATGATGGGTTTAATGAGAACTAAACAGGTGAAATTAAACTTGAGTACAGCCGACATAACAGTAATAATTCAAAAATATCAGGCTCTACCCTAACACCTACTCATTTGCTCTGGTAAAGAGTTGCCTGGTATTTTGCTTATAGCATTACTGCATGCGAATAAGATCATAGTTTTAAGACACTTGTCTAAAAGGCTTTTGAAGCCTCAGTTTAACGATGCCCTCAAGAGAAACAGAGTGTTTAAAACAAAACAAAAAAAGCACTATCCAGAAAACTCTTGGCAACACACACAGCATTTCCATCATGTCATGACAAGCCACCCTGAGCTGTCAATAGTGTCTGCTATATAAAAAATTGCATCACTTTGAAGACATGCTTCACTTTACACTTAAATTCTCTTAAAAGTACAATGTACCAGGACCTTTACTCTTGCCTGTTTTTAACAGTTGTATTTCTACATAACTGTATTTTCTAGTATCTAGTGTATTTCTAGTGACCGACTGATGAGACTTAGCTGAATAATAATTATTTTTCCACTTCCACACATATCTCTATCAACTTCAATATTATTCCACCTGAATTATTAAACATAAATGAGATAGATAAGAATAAGACTTGTTATTTTGATAATATTAGCATATTTTTCTGCTGGTGTCCACTTATCCCTGTTAATCAGGCTCACTACTCCGTGAAAATCTTAGATCATCCCCTAAATATCCATAGTAATTACTTATCCTCCTGGGTACACTACAAGAATGTGAATAACTCAGTATTATAATACCACTATTTCTTACGTTATGGGAAAAAATGAAGAAATAGTTTTTCTATTTACTGAAAAGTACTTATGTCCTCACAGCTCTCAGAGACCTTGCGCATGTGCTAGGATTTTATTGCCTTTTGTGACACACAATGCACAATAAAATGAGAATCTCTGCCCGCAAAATGTTTAACTCCTCATTGTCATTGGTTAAAGGTCTTTCAAACAGCTGAAAATGAGCCTGTTGATATCTGTTAGATGTAAAAGGATACATTTACTATACTAAAATAAGATGGCACGTTGATTATCTGTCAGTTATCTTCACCGGGGGAATCTGTGCCAAGAGATTGTCATGTTACAAAAAGTAATTTTTTTTTTTTTTGTAATTTTGAAACTTCCTCACTGACTTGACTGACAACTAATACATTTCACACCACTCAGTGTCGGCCATCAGGTGTTAATTTTCAGTTATGTTTGGTCGAGAGTAGGTTTGAATTGCTGACCCATTAATGAAAGTCCTGCATCCTTTTATCAGTCTTTTTGCTCTCCAGTCTTCTGGAATTGCTTATATACAAATCAAATAAAAAGAAATTGAAATGTAGCCAGTATCGTACAGAGCATTCCTCTTAGCCTTATTGATGTTTGTCTACAGTAATAATTACACAGCAGCTCTTAAATATAATGTCCAAAGAGAATTTCTTTAAAAAATAAATTAAAAGGTTTTAAGCAGAGAATATATTGCTGATTCGTCTTTGCATTGTAGCAGACAGAAAAGATTACTATTTCCATTATATGAAATATTAGCACCATGTATTTGAAGGGCAAATATTTTAAAATGTCCTAATCTGTCTAAGGAACATGCAGAAAGTGATAGGGTCAAATAGGCATTTATTATTTTTTTTTAATACTTAGTATTGACATGCTATTCAGTATTTCGGTTTCTACTCTCTCCCTCCAAAAATCTAAAGATACTGGACTCTAAAGAGCCAGGAAACTGTGCTGTGACTGGAGAATCTGCAGGTAAATTAGACATGCAGGCTGAACCTGAGGTGGATGAATACTGGGATCCCTGGTGGAAATAAGATACCATCTATTTGATTTCCTCTTCCAAAGGTGTCCTAAAGTTACTCAGGTTATACGTATTTGCAAGTTTGTACCTATATTACAGCAGCTTCTCTAGTATGAGAGAATTGGTAGTCCTGCTGCTTTTTGGCCAATTCACATCTTTTCACTCATTAATATCCTTTTAATAACATTATCATTATTTTCTTAGGTATGTTTTAGCTTAAGATAGAAAAGTGAGAATGGTCCAAAAACATATCAGTGAGAAAACTAACTATAAAGAAACAATTATAACTCTCTTTGTTGTAAGGTAAAGATATAATTTACTTATACATTGCTAAAATAATCAAATATTACAGAGTAGACTTTCTTTGTTGTGGAACAGAATTTGTGTTATCTAAAAGTTACCAGCTAGTCCTCTAGTCCCCCTTTGCAGTCTGTACGTGATGAATTGTCTCTTCATGGTATTTGTTTCTCTCTGCTAGAACAACTCATGAAAAAGGATGGTTAGAGAAAAGAAAAAACAAAAAGAGAGAGAGAGAGAGAAGGAAAGAAAGGAAAAATAAAAAACAAACAAACAAACAAAAGGAACTGAGAAAGTTAGACCTGTGAGAGGACAGAATAAAACCGGATCCTTCAAGGAGAACACTCCATCATATTTATATACCATACTTAGTATGGCAGTAAATCATATTCTACTGGCAAACATTTAAAAAAATATGTTGCTGACACTGGGATATTTTCTTCTCCTGTATGCCTATATGAGAAAACATGAGAAAAAACACTTTGTCTTCAAAGGTGACAAAGTCCAAAATATAAAGCTAAGAGGATTTTTGTTTGTTTTATAAAAAAAGACTAGTTTTTAGTTACTACTGCTGTTACTATTTAGCTACTATTACTATTGCAAATGCTGTTACTAATGCAAAGTTTTAAAGGTATTTGGAGTGCTAACCAATGGGAAGTGTAGGATCTTCCTGATTATCAGTTATTAAACCCAATGTTTAATACCAAATGCGTTTGGTATGAAATGTTATGATTCCAAAGGACTGATTCCGGAGTTATGTTTCCCTTTTCATAAGGGAATGTTGATTTTATCATTTGCTTTGTTTTTGTTTAGGTATTTCACAGATCAACTCTATGACAGTAAAAAAAAAAATCTATGAAGTTTTCTATAAAAATATCTTACCTTCAATTATTTTGAAATATTTTGTCATCAGCTTTAAAGCAGTAATTTGCTAAAATCATTTCTTTTCCATAAGTATCTCTTTCTTCAGTGAAAGAGGTCTTGATGAAAAAGATGTTACCATCTCTAATCTTAAAAAGGAAATGTTAACATAAAGAACCCATTTCTTTGTGAAACATTTTCCTTGCAATCATTTTTAGCATTTATGGTTCCTGTATGGGGAAGGGATGAGACAAACTTCCAGCATTTCTTCAGCTTGTCTACACATTTTCTGATAATAGTGAGTCCAACCAGGCAGTCTGTTTCTGGCTCTGACCCACTTCTATTATAACAATAATATCCTCAGCTTTACCAAACTTCTTTGTTTTAGCAGAAACTACAAAAATATCACTGCCTGACAATTAAAATACAGAAACCAACTAGGTTTCACAGAGCAGGTGTGTTAGGTGAGGAAAGGTGACCTGTTTACTAAATACATCCTGACTGTTCTTCAAGCAGAAATAAAGACGGTCGTCTCTAAAAACGTCTCTAGAACAGCCGTTCCCTGGTGGCCATGGACTGGGGGCTGCAGGCCGGAGTCCAGTGGTGGCACCATGGCCTCAGTGGCACTTGGGAAATGCCACAAGGCCCAGCTGGACTGCTACCTAGCCCAACCCAGGCTGACTAAAGAAGGCCACAGCTCCTGGCCCTCAGCGTGTTGCCTGGGAACATTTACTGCTCACTGGGTACTCAGGTCTGGAACCTTCTGGAGATACTGCTGAGGCTTGTCAAGCCCATGAGCTACTGCCACTCTTTCTTGGGCATTACCCCTACAGCTAGGGAGGCCTGAAGGCATTAAGTATGCCTTCGGGAATGCTCTAGTGCCCAGTCGTCCTCTCTGGGCCTGTAGAGGTACGGATGAGCTGGGAAAGAAATGGTCAAAAACTCCGAGCCAACAAGAGTTTGCATGGCCGGTGTCCATGGTGGAAATTTGGCTTTGATGACCACGGGACCCACTTTGAGGATGGAGGGCTGCTGTAGGTAAAGGCAGGTGATGTGCCTCGCACAGCTGGGCAAGGACACAAAGACCAGGACATGATCTGGTGAGGACAGCTGGAACTGACTGAGACAGGGAGAGTCATGGTGACTCAGTCATGTGAGGAAATTGTAGTGGGGTGGAAAGCAAAGGATGTGGGTGGTGGGAACAAGGAAGATCTCAGAAATAACAAAATGGGGTGAAGGACATCTTCTCAAGCATCTCCACACAGATGTGTGGAGCTTGGGAAACAAACCAAGGAGGACTAATGCAGACTGAAAACCAGGGCATCACTGGGATGAAATTTGGGGTAGGACAGATCACACGACTGGAGTGAGCAATGAACAGATATGGACACTTCAGGAGAGATAGAAAGGGAAAAGGAGAGGTGGGGTTGCCTCTGATGTGAAGCAGCAGCTCAAAGGTGTGGAGCTACCTTATAGGATAGGGATAGGATGAGAACCTGTGGGTTTGGACCAACAGGGGGACACCATGATGGGAGGATGCCGCAGACTACCTGATCAGGGATGTCAGATTAGACGAATCTTCTTAAATAACTGGAAGAATTCTCTCAGTCCCTCAATATCATGTGGGACTTCATATCTACCTACTTGATAACTACAGGAGGGGTCATGGAGCAAAACACATGCAGTTAAGATTTCTGGATGATGGAGATGGAGATGGATGATGAAGATCATTGGAGATGATTTTTTCCTGGGTGTATGAACCAGAGGTGATGCACAGCAGTATTTGCTATTCACTAATAAGGAAGAACTGTTTGCGAATATGATAATCAGTGCTAGTCTTTGCCCTAGAATTCATGTAATAACATAGTTCAAGATCTTGGGAAAACTGAGGAAAGACCACAGACTCAGACTCCATGTGGTAGATGGAAGACCATGAAAGGCAGCTCTGAAGGGCAAAGTTGCTCAGTAAAAATGGCTGAAGTTGAAGGACAGCATCATCCAGATACAAGAGCAGAAAGACAAGCAGACCTATCGAGAGGTTTTGACTAAACAGGGAGTTCATGACAGAGCTCCAATGGAAAAAGACAGCATACAGAAGAGGGATGCAGGGACAGGCTACAAAGGAGGGGCTTAGAAACATTGCTTTGACATGGAGGGTTGATGTGAAGAAAATCAAAGCTTGTCTAGGTTGAGAAGTGGCAAGAGACATAAAGAGCAATGAGAAGAGCTCTTACAGCTGCCTTAGTAGCAAAAGCATGAACAAGGAAAAAGTTGTTCCACTACTGGATGGATAAGTGATCTAGTGACAGCACATATAGGCAAGACTGAAGTATTCAGTGACTCTTTTTGCTCAATCTAGCTAGGTATTCTCCAAGAAACCTCCCATTTTGCACCCCCAAAAGAGGAAAAGTGTGTCTAAACTGTACAGAGTTATGAAGGGCAACTGAGATAGCTAGGAACAGGAGCGTGACAATGCTAGAAGAAGCTGTGGGCTGCGACTGGCTTGATGGAAGCAGTGGGGCCTGAGGGCACCTCACAGAAACCCTGGCACCCATGGACACGGTGAAGAGAGACACCACTGCACTTGCCACAGGGCCTCTAGTCCTGGAGAAAGACAAGGGTCTCTGGACTCTGGACTAGGACTAGGGACAAGAAGAAAAGTTTCTATAATCCAGCTAGTCCAGATAGGTGTCACGTCCATCGCTGGAGGTTTTCAAGTCCTGAGAGGAAAAAGTCCTGAGCAACCAGAGCTGTCCCCTGCAGCTGATCCTGCTTTGGGTAAAGGTTGGACAAGAGACTTCCAGAGGTCCCTGAAAGCCTGAACTGTTTTATGATTTTATGAAAATAACATTAATGGAAGAAATACAGAAATTATAGTTTATTTGAAGGATTGGGAAACTTAATTTCGCAAAGTTGAAAAGTATATCTGGGAAACTAATCAAAGTACAGAGAGCAGAATGAATTTAGAAAGGTAGAATGTTTTTGTTTGATGAAAGAAGGTAGAATACAAGAGCGCAATGACAGTTTGGACTTTTGGAGGCATCATTTTAAAACGGGACGTTATGGGAGAAATACACGTCAGAAAAGTTTCTCTTTCTTTAAGATTGCTTCATTCCATAAAACAATACAAACTTTATACTTGCAGAAGCTTCATTAATCATAGAATGATATAAATATGATTTACATTGAAATATATGTTGGAATGGACCTCTGGAGATCATCAAGTTCAACCCCACTCTTGTGAGGGGTTGGATTAGCATAGCCAGTTAATGCAAATTGGTTGGGATTGTCTGATCAGATTTTAAATATCTCCAACCTTTGAGTATGGCACTAATGCCAGTGCTAGTCCACCCTCATAATGAAAAGATTTTCCTTGTACTTAATAAGGGTTCCTCTTTGCACACCATTTATAACTGGCTTCCAGCTGGACTCTGTATCAGTCATCACAACTTCCTTGGATGGCATGGTCATCCAAACAATTTTGCATACACATTAATCTCCCCTTACTCTGTATATCACAGATTTGGCTATAAGTAAGGATCACAGAATGAGAGAATCATTATTATAGAACACTCTGCCAAGTATCTTGCAGTATTTAAGTTATCAAATATCCTCTACTCCCATTTTCCACAAAGGAAGATGGCAGTCAAGTTAGCTA
This sequence comes from Crypturellus undulatus, assembly GCA_013389825.1. Taxonomy (NCBI): domain Eukaryota; kingdom Metazoa; phylum Chordata; class Aves; order Tinamiformes; family Tinamidae; genus Crypturellus; species Crypturellus undulatus. The sequence continues at coordinate 191,828 of VWPW01011295.1, read as the reverse complement.
GTCATAATTTATGCTTAAAAATCCATGCTTACTGTTCCAAATCCTACTTGTCCTTTTTGTGACTACAAATATCTTCCAAGAAGACATGCTCCATAACCTTTCTAGGGACTGAGGTGAGGCTGACCAGCTTGGGATTCCTTAATATAAACTTAATGAAACGTCAAGGTCTATATACATAATTTATGCCTTTGTACTCCAGAATCAGTGTAATTAAAAGAGGAATAGCTTTCATATTAACAGCTACTTCAGCAAGGCTTATCTATATAATTTCCGAATTGTCTGATGTTGTTCTTATTAAAGAAAATCACTTTGGTTTAATTTGATGAGGTAAGAAAGATGCAAATGGCATGAGCCATTGTAAGAAAGAGCAATGGCAATGGGAAAAGGATTAGAATAAACCTTAAGTAAGCAGTCTTGCTTTCAGAACAGGTAATAGCTATTACTTAAATAATATTGAGAAAATCCAGTTACCTCCTTCTACCTCCCTCTGATGATGGCATTTTTATATTCTGACATTTTTCTGATATTCTTGTATGTTTCTGCCTTGGTAGAACTTAAGATAAAAAACAATTTCTCAAATTTCTATACCATAAGTAATTTCCTGTCCTCCTAATAGGTAGATTACCCAGAATATTTCTTGTTTGGTCAGCATCCTGTGTTTTATTTCAGGTTAGTTTCTGAAAGCATTTCAAGGTCTTCATTTTAATCTTACATTAAGCTTTTTTAGAGAGAACTTCTCTTTTTTCATCCTCATGAAAAGGACCTTCTCATTCTGCTCCTCTACTCAGCCCTGGTGAGGCCACATCTGGAGTATTGTGGCGAGTTCTGGGCCCCCAAGAGGCATGTGGAGATGCTGGAGGGCCAGAAGGATCCAGCGCAGGGCCACAGGGATGATCAGGGGCCTGGAACTTCTGCCCTATGAGGAGAGGTTGAAAGAGCTGGGCCTGTTCAGCCTGGAGAAGAGAAGGCTGAGAGGGGATCTAATCAGTGTGTGTAAGTACCTCAAGGGAGGCAGTGAGGAGGATGGGGCTGGCCTCTTTTCAGTGGCGGCCACCGACAGAACAAGAGGAAATGGCCACAAACTGAAACACCAAAAGTTCCACAGGAACTTAAGGAAAAATTTTTTGACAGTGAGGGTGACAGAGCACTGGATCAGGCTGCCCAGAGAGGTTGTGGAGTCTCCTTCTCTGGAGATCTTCCAAACCCACTTGGATGCAGTCCTGCGCCACGTGCTCTGGGTGACCCTGTGTGTGCAGGGGGGGTGGACTAGATGACCTCTGGAGGTCCCTTCCAACCTTAGGCATTCTATGACTCTATGATTCATCAGAAAAAAATATAATAGCTTCCTATTAAATCAACACTGTTAAGAGACTGAGACATAGTGTTTGCATAAATAAACCATCAGTAGAGATCTATGAATTAAGAGCCAACACTGAACTGTAAGGTTATCTTGATGTGAGAGGGATACTTAAAATCTACCTAAGATGTTAAACTAATTGTGCAATGCCAAACTTGAAAAGCAAAGATAAAAATCCTGGAGGGGAAGGAGATGCTCCTGTCTGTAACTGAATTTCAACCTCCTGGTCCAGCTGGATAACTGTAAATTTCGTCATCTCTTTAACTTTCTGATTTGTAGTCTGTGAACTGCTGCTGAGAGACCTCTAGGCCACAGACTAAGAGAAGATGCGTCTCACAGTAGAGACATGCTGGGAAGGTTAAAAAAGAATTATGGAGTATTTGAGTTGTACAAGTCTGCTCTTTTGCCGAATGATGAAGGCAATTACAGCAGTGATTTCCTTTGCAGGTTCAACATTGCTGCTAAACTCCAAAAAGAAAAGGATGTGATTAAAATATAATCCACTATGTTATTTTTCTTTTTTTTCCTTAAAGAGGTAATTCCCAACTTTCCACCTGTTTCCCTGCCAACAGTTTTCAACTCAAACAAAAAGACTGGTAGCTCAAATACGCAAATATCTGCTCCTTTTGTCCGGTCATTTCTGGATGAGTTTTATCAGCATACAGAGAAAGCACTGTGAAATGACAGAAAAGTTATCAGACTATTGTGGAATGAAATATTTCTTATTTTTAATGAGGTGTCATTTTCTCAAAGTTAAACATGCCTTCTCAAATCAATACAAAAATAAATGTACACACTGGCACACGTATACAGGCAAGTAAGGAAAAGTTGGAGTCTCAAGAATGTCCTCAACCAGATGTTCTTGTAGTTCTTAATTTCCCCTTAAAATTATGGAGAACTAAATATCGTATTGGCATTTCACATTAAACATTAATTTAGAGCTAGTTTGATTTTAGTTTCACTGCCAAGTTGATAGTGATTTTTTTTTGTTAAGATATTGTGAGGTAGTTACACATTCAAAATGACAGGTTCCATGTCTCTCCTTTCCCTTTCTTTCAGACTGAGTAAATAAAAGATGGACTGTAGGAGAACTGCCAGGCTCCCAAGAGCCTAAATTCAGTTTCAGACAGTTCCACTATGGAAAAAATTATTTCTTTGTGTTACAGGACCGCATTTGTGTGATACGAATGTATGTACTTCACAAGGTGTTACCATAGTTTCAAGATGCAGAGTGTGGTTACACTGTCTCCTTATATGATAATAGAACAAAAAGCAGTCATCTCTTATTGTCTGAAGGGTGAGGAGAATTAGACTGCAGTATTTAGCCATACTTGCTATTAATATAGAAATATACATAAATTACATAAGTAAAACCATGTATTCACAATACTGGCATCTCAGTGCATCATCAAAAGTGATGGATGAACTGAGGAGGTGTGCAAAATTTATTTATTTTTTTTTTCCAGGACTAATTAGGCCATATTTGGTCAGCATTGGGAAAATAATGTGTTTTCTCTCTCAAAATGAAATAAAAAAAATCCATTTGCAAAAGTCCTTGTACTTCTTCTGTCTACTTATTTGGAAATATAGAAGAAGCATTTTTGCTTTTGAATAATTATGAACCTTTCTGATCCCAGAAATATACTCTTTTGTTTTATTTTAACTGCAATGTAGCAATAGATATTCTTATGATAATTTCTAGTCTTGCACAACATGTATTTTCATATAAATATTGTAGTTCTCTATTATGATCAAACATGACATAATCCAAGGACTTTCTGATTTTTATTTCTTAAATTTTAGGTGATGGACAAAATAAAGAAAATCAGTGTATCTACAGAGTCATGTAGTTTGTGCTTGGACTAGCAAAACTCTGTGCTTCTGCAGAAAACTATATTTATATATTATCACAGTAAATGAAGAAATGATCTTTTCCACCTGGCTGTTTTCATAGTGGAAATACTCCATAAACTTCATTTCAGTAAATGATGTGTGCAGCTAGCTACTTCTGCATTTAATGCTTTGAGAATTCAAAACACATGTATAGAGAAATAGTTGGATGTGATATATGGTGTTTCCAAACCATGTCCATGTAAATTTAACTTTGGAATTGCTTAAGAATAAGGGTGTCTGGAGAGCTCCTTATCATTTCTTATAATGAAACTGGATTCTATCAGTGTTAAAGAGGTTGGAGGTTTTTACACATCATCAATTCAGTTGTCATGAACATGACATCCACTGTGCAGGCAGTAAGGGCTCACACCAATGGCCAGAGTGACCTTTCTGCCTCTTGTTGGCTACACTCAATATCTCCTGACCATAACATAAAATCTGACCCAACATGTTAGTAGTCATTCTGGGGATGATACTTTGATGTCTTTTTAGTTAACACTGTGATTTAAATTATTCTCAGTAATTTTTATGTGTTCTTTTGTCAAATAATGATTTCTGGTGAGTGATGTTTATGATATCTTGTAAAATCTAAAATATTAAATCCAGCAAATCTTACTGGAACTTAATGGTGGATAAGGGGTTTCTACTGAAGTTCTATTATTCTTTAATGAGTTTGTTTCCAAAGTCTTAAAGATATCATCTTTCTAACAGTAACATAGAGTTACTCTTACTTTCAAAGAGTAACCTATCACAGAAGGAAAAAATGAAAAATTTCAAAACTAATCCAGTATTTGAATTAAGGATAGGTTAAGACACTTGAGACACATTTTTCCTATTACCTGTATGACGTTATTAAGAAATGTCTTAGAAACTTTTCATTACAGGGACTAGCTTTTGCTTTCATTTACTATAAAAAGATAAAATGGTGCAATGGGAAAATTATCTGCTAACAAAGAAATGTGCTGAAGGTACACAAACGCGGTTTCACATGTGGGATCTTTATTTCACTGCATTTGGAGTTCAGTGAGCAACAAACTTATGACTGTAGTTTCTGAGGTCTGAATACAAACTCTTATCATAGTTCAGATGATATATATATATTTTTAAGTTGAAAATATGCTTAAACTATGGAGAAAAACACAATTTACACTGTTATATACAAATTCAGAATATTCCTAGGCAGGATTTCTGGAAGATAAGATGAGTGAATTCAGGGGAATTTCAGATATTTTATATTTTGGTCACTGATCCACAGTTGTCTTTAAATGAATAGACAGATCTAATCTTGTTATTGTATAATACGTTTGTGCAGATGTATCTTTGTTTTTTTTCTAGATGTGACCTTGATTGATTAAAAGAAAGTTAATTTTAAAGGAACTTTTTTTAGAAGGTTTCCCTCCACCTCAGCTGAGTTTTGCATTAGCTCACTGTGAATATTAGTGAATCAGGATCCATGGAGAATAAGCAACTAAACTGGGTGATTTAATCTACACCACAGAAAGAAGGATATTTTTACCCTAAATGAATGAAAAAGGCTAACTCTTAAAAATTTACAAATTATTTTCATTTTGCAAACATACCAGTTTCTATTTCTCTTTACTAATATGGCTCTCTGAAACAGATGGACAATGTACACTATTAAAGCCAGTGCAAAAATGCCTTTTGGTGCTCATTTATTTTCCATGAGTTGAAAATGTTATCTCATATAAATAGTGGTAGAAGCTTCCCCTTGCCCAACCATCTTTTTTTTTTATTTAAACTTTATTTAAAATACTTAAAATATATATGCAAATTGAACTAAAAACTTTCATAAATTGGATTTCCCTTTTTAAAGGGCTGTTTTCTGAAGAAAAGGACCATGAATCTTCTCCTAATACAGAAAAGTATTGATTGATGTACATTCATTATACATTTTAGTATCTATCATCTGACTCATATTTCACATCTTTAAGAGTAATAGAGTTCATATTTTTTTTTTATAGTGTGGAGAAACACTATGTCCTCTTGGGTGAAGTTCTTATATATGATGTTTTACTTGTTAAAAGGTATTTAAAAATGTGAAATACTTACTAATTTAAATTTTGGTAGTCACAGTGGACAGTAATAGCTATAGAGGAAATCACAATTCTGGTTAAAAAAGGAAGACAAAATGAAAAACATGGAACGCAATTATTAATCCTTTTGTTTTACTATAATATTCCCAGGAAGAATTTTTTTTTGGAAATAAGACTGTTTTATCAAATTCAATTTTATCAAATTTATAATCATAAAACATCAATTTTGTACAACAATTTCTGAATCACAGGATGGTTGAGGTTGGAAGGGGCCTCTAGAGATCACCTAGTCCAACTCCTCTGCTCTAGCAGGAAAACCTAGAGCACGTAGCACAGGGTCACATCCAGGCAGGTTTTGGATATCTCCAAAGAAGGAGACTCCACAATACTAACGAAAAATGAAATTATGGCACAACATTGCCTACCATGACATTGAAAAAAACGAAAACCTTCACTTATTAATTGCTAATACATGCATACATATGTCATATAGTTTGTTAACCTCTAACAGGTTAAATCTATGATATTTAACAGACACCCCCCAGACTAAATTGCTCTGGCTTATTTGTCACTGTATCATCTGAAAGAATTGGAAATCAATCATACCTCATGCATTTTTCTATTTCCAGAAAAATGTGCCAAAAGTCACAAGTGATATATGAGATGACTATGATGGGGTGAGGAGAGCAACCATTCCAGTGTATTAACTCTAACCTTTGACTCCCTTCAGCAAAAAAGTTAACTTTTTATGATGTTCTCCATTTTAAACAAACAGAACTTATGGGAGGCATTTGAAGAAATTCAAGGAATCTCAAGTACTGCACTGAAAATGAATACTGGTTTTGTAGAATATTAGATGGAAGATAGGAATAGTAGTAGAAGTGATTACGGAATATGCTTGTAAAATACCATAGAAAACTAATGTTACTGTACATCCTGAAGTACAGCCTAATACCACACCCATAACTTTCATTTCCATTGGTAGAATGGTTTTTGGGTGCTCAGGAAGAAAATGGTCCTTGATATGTGAAATGGAAGAGGGAATTGACGTCTATATTGGAATGTTGCTTCAAATGCAATGATAGAATACTGTGAAAAAAAAAATAATTAGACATCTTTTGTCAGTTAACTTATATCAATTTTCAAGTATATCTATCTCATTTTTTTCAAAATCCAGTGGAAATTGGAAACTACAATAAAAGAAAAAAGCAACTTTTTTTAAAAAATAAAAACTCTAAAAGATCATGTATGATATGTAACCATTAGTCATGGAAGATACAGATTCAAATGATAGCACACAGGAACTGTGTCATCAGACTCCCCCATTTAATTAGAGCTTTAAATCAACATGTTTGAATTCTGAACAGGTAATTACCAAACCAGTTTATTCAGGATTTTGAAAGGGATATTTGAAAACTTCAGTAATCTTTGTTAGAGCTTATAAAAGGAGATGTATATCTGTAACATTTTGCGTTGTGGTATTCCTGAAGAAAGAGCAGGAGAACTAAGACATCGGAAAAATATGAAACCCCCTCCAGTGTTGTGAAACATGATGAAAGAACTGTCGTGTTTGAAGATGAGATCTATTAATTTTACATTTAAAATCAACACAGGATAGCCTGGGGGGCACACAGCTAAAATGTTCCAAAAATGACTTGTATGAAGAAATCTTTGAAGAGAGAATTCAGAGGAAACACCTGATTGGTGTAAAAAGGAAGAATGTTTATCACAAGAAATTTGGAGATAGTAGCTGTTTAATCTCAAGTAGCCGAAACTGGAACAAGGAAACTGTACTTTCATCTTTACTGGCAGAAATACTATTTGCACGAAGATGCTTGTGCATCATTGCAGACACACATTGCTGATGTTGTTGACCTGGATAATGGTACAAAAGTGATGTGTACATTTTTTTATCTTTTTTTTCTGTCAGTGGATAACTTAAGCTCAAATTAAGTTTCACAAAGTTTGTGGCATGAGGCCAAATCATTTCTCAGTAATTCTCTACACGTTCTTCAGTCATCTTTCATTACTTTTATTGGTCTATATCTAATTAAGAAGACACAAAGTGTCCTAAATTTGCCTGACTGAGTTTGTTTTCATCCAGTAACATGAACATGGTTCATGCCCTTGGTAAATAAACAAATGTCTAAGAGAACAGTCACACTCTTGCTCTGGTAAAGCAACTTTTCCTCCTCTCTCTCCTGGGTTTATACTATTTCTCAACATAACATGCACGTAACCAGTGTCAAATGGTCTCCATCTTCAATGTAAAAATACTACTGAGACTTCTAAGGAAAGAAGTATTTTTGTTAGTACTTTAAATGCTTTCTCTTCACACCCCATGGCAATGGAAATATTTAAAAGTGTCCTTTAAACTGTTAAACTGTTTTTTGAGATTTCTCTGCTAATGAATACAAATTGGAAGGAATAATTTTTCTTTGCTTTGACAAAATATAATTGTAATAGTTAGAACTTCTTGTTTATATGTGCAAAGCACTTCACAACTATTGATCTTAGGAAGTCATTAAATAAGCATTATTCCCAGTTTACAGATGAGGAGACTTAAAGAAAAAAAGATTTTTCTAATATTGACATTTTTTTCTAATACAATGGAGCATGGCAAAACGGAATCTAGTATTCCTGTGATATAATCATGAGACTATATTGCCTCCCTTATCACAATAACTCTTAGTAAGTGAATCGGAGCTTTGCTCTTCAGCAAAGAAATAAAAGTGTTTTATAATTAAAAGCAAAATACAACATGCTACTAACATCAGTCCTGGTCAAATCTTAGTATCACAGTCCCCTATCAATATTTAATGACATGACTTTATAGGATCTACAAAAGTATTCACACAGAAAGCACTTTATGCAAGTAATAGTTGTATACAAGTAATTGTAACAAGTTGTTATACAAGTAATAGGTTCAGCACAGAGTGGACCCTCATTGAAACTACTTCAATGTATGTAAATAAAAAATCTGAAAAGTTGGCATAAAATCTCCCTGAAGGGCATACTTGAAAGATCATGTCTCATCTTTCTATACTATTTTACTAAAACAAATTTGCACAGTGTCCAAGGCTGTCCGGGCAAAAAAAAAAAAAGATCAGATACTGTCTGGAGAAAGAGGTACAAAGTTGCTCTTTCTTTAACACTCAGGAACTCTTAATTCTTTCTTTGGTTTGTGACCTGGGAAGGAGCTTCCATTTCTCACTCATACAGTTTTAGTGGAAAACCTGTTTTCTCAGTTTACAGTGAGTAGTTGTGTTATATTGTGTTGCAATGGGGATTTCACTTCCAGCCTCGTCTTCCCTCCCTCTCACATGCACATGCACCTAGAAGAATTTTTGTCATCCTCTGCCTTGATACAGATTGTGGATTGATAGTGAAAAATACATTTCAGCCATCTGTTATCAGTTTCTGGTGCAGGTCAAGGTATTATTAAATCACATAAGAGATATGGAGAGACATTTATTTCATCAGTTGGCTTGGTTGTTTCAGTGTTAGGTATCTAAAGCTCAGCATTTGCCATATGATCTGTCAATTGCTGTCTGTTGGAATAAGAATCTATATTCTGCCCAAAAGAATTTATATTATGCTTCTTTATTAAAATTATTTTTCATAATTTGTTAATTTACTCTGGTGGAGTATTACAGAATGCATTCTGTGGCAATGTTGGAGGATATGGGACGCAAGAAGGCCTTGGGCTGCCCTTAGGATGACCCCTGGTGCCTGCACATGCCCAGTCGTGTCACTTGGCGTGACTGGGCAGAGTGCAGAGCACCGAGTGGTTCATCACATGCAAGATGGAACATTCTGGCAGCCCAAGGGTGGGGGCGAGGCGCTCCCGAAGGTGGGGGCCGGGGAGAGTTGCCCCAGCCAATCTGCTGTGCCACCTGGGAGCGCCACCAATGAAAGTGCGGTGACAACTGCCCCCACCAATTATGTGTCCCACTCCTCCCATTGTCCCTCCTCCCTGAGTTCATATAAAAGTTATTGTTTCCCTTAATAAAGTTGGCGGTTGACTCTGACTCCCGTGGAGTTGTTATGTGGACCGTCCAGGCTGAGGTGCCCTTTACCTGGGCGGCCTAACCCGACTGCGCCCTACCTAACCTGAGGGGGAACCCCGGCTGGGATGATGTCATCAGCCGCTCCTCCCTTAGCGGACACCGGCCCAGGGGTGGTAAGAGGGGGCTCCTTGCCAGGGTAGTGGGAAGGTGTTAGAGCAGGTGGCGCGACGCGCCGGTATCAAGAACACGTCGGCGGCAGACCTTAGCAGGCTGTAAAGCCCGAGGGTCCCGGCCTAGTTCCATCCAGGGGTTCGGGGGCCTGGCCGAGGACCCCGCAACATGGCAACTACTATTTACCCTCAAATTTATATTTTCTTGGAACATACAAATCTTCTGGAGAAGACTGAGAGGGGATCTGATCAACATGTACAAATATCGGGGGGGAAAATGTAAAAAAGGATGGGGCCAAACTTTTCTCAGTGGTGGCCAGCAACAGGACAGTTGGCAGTTCCATCTGCATGTGAGGAAGAACTTCTTTACTGTGGGGGTGACAGAGCCCTGGCACAGGCTGCCCAGAGAGGCTCCTTGTGGAGTCTCCTTCTCTGGAGATCTTCCAAACCTGCCTGGATGCCACCCTGTGCCATGTGCTCTGGGTGTCTCTGCTGGAGCAGGGGGTTAGACTAGTTGATCCCTATAGGTCCCTTCCAACGTCACCCATACTGTGATTCTGTGATATTCTCTGGGAAAGAAAGCTGGTATTTAAGTGTGGTATTTTAAGATCCAATCTGATAACACTTCTACAAATATTAAAGTATCAATTTCAGGAGATTTAAAGAAATTTCAACCTTGTGTACTATTTTGATATAAAAGAATGTTCTTTTATTTAACTGTTGAAAAAAAAATTACCATTTCTTTCAAAAGGAGAGGCGAGGCAAGGACTTGTTCATCCAAGTCTTTCAATAAGGAAAATAAGTAGGAAGGTGAGAGATTTAAAACCAAGAAATATCAATTAATTTTAAATAATAGGTAGATTTTGATAAAAAGATAAAAACATATGAATATATCTTTCTGTAAAGTTCAGTATAAGTCATCTAATATGCCCTGCATATGAAAAGACATATATTCAGATACAAAAAAAACACAGAATGCTTTAGGTTGGAAGGGACCTCTAGAGATCATCTAGTTCCACCTCCAAGAAGATCTCCAGAGAAGGAGACTCCACAACCTCTCTGGGCAGCCTGTTCCAGTGCTCTGTCACCCTCACTGTTAAAAAAATTCTCCCTAAGTCCCTGTGGAGCTTTTGATGCTTTAGTTTCTGGTGATTTCCTCCAGTTCTATCAGTAGCCACCACTGAAAAGAGGCCAACCCCATCCTCTTTACTTCCTCCCTTGAGGTACTTATAGACACTGATCAGGTGTCTCAGCCTTCTCTTCTCCAGGCTGAACAGACCCAGCTCCCTCAGCCTCTCCTCATAGGGCAGATGTTCCAGGCCTCTGATCATCCTCGTGGCCCTGCGCTGGACTCTCTCCAGCAGCTCCACATCCCTCTTGTACCAGAACTGGAGACAGTGCTCCAGATGTGGCCTCACCAGGGCTGAGTAGCGGGTTAGGATCACCTCCCTCGACCTGCTGGAGATGCTCTTCTTAATGCACCCCAGGATCCCCTGAGACGGCTGCACCCAGACAGCAGAGGTGTCTTCACAGCAGGTCCAGGTAAAGGACCAAGTCTAGGTCCACAGGTATGCCTTGTGGTCATACCTCAGAGGCGGGTAACTTTTGGGATTGAGGTGTGTTTTGACATTATAATGAGCTTATAATGAGCAAAGTTCAAGCAAAGTTCATCTGAAAGGAGTGATTTGTCACCTTTGCTGGCTCAGCACCAGACATCTCATAGTCTATATCCCGTTGGGTAGCTACTGTGCGGCTTATCGGCTGCCCAGCACAGGGAGTGCAACAGAGTTTGGCCGCGGTGTCTTCACTCCGCTCCATCCTTTGTCACTCCCCTTTGCAGCTGCGAGGAGGGCAGATTGTGCTGCCTAGGCAACTGTGGAGGAGCAGAGTCCGAGCGTACCAACCATTCTGCCAAGGCCAAAACTTCTCTTAGGCCCTAGTTTCCCCTTTTTCAAGCCATTCTTCCACAGTCTGGGACCTCCATCCTTCAAAATATATAAACCCGATGAGCAACCTGCAGAGAGCACATCTAGATGACCTCAAGAGATCCCTTCTGACCTGAATTATTCAGTGTTACTATGATTTTATGCTTCCTTTAGTTTCATTGTTGTGGTTAAATCTTTTAGAGTTGACTATATAAAAATAAAATCTTACATATATATATATATATATAATGTCTTCTATGTTACTCACATCGCAGTTAAGGGACAAATTTCATTCTTTGTTTATTTGTTTGTGCTCCTGTTTCATTTACCAAGTCAGATAAAGATGGCAAAGTGTCATTTATCTGAGTAATGCCTTTATGCAGTTCTCAACTCCATGAAGACAAACACTTAGGACCAAAGCACTGATGCCTGAACATAAAAATTCCCTTACCATAAGACACCGGAAATAAATATACAATTGATTACAAAGACTGATATGTTTAATTTTCCTTAATAAAACATAACTAATTATAATCATGAGAGATGTCCAGAAGACAGAAATTCTGCTGCACATCAGACTGTAGGTTTTCAAATTGTTTATTTGTCCAGAGTTACCATGAAAGATTTACTTTCTCACTTGAGAAATAGGACAAGAATAGGAGGGACTCAAATTAAAGGCTTTCTCTTCATAGCAAGGAACTCTACACTGGACAAAGTAGAGGTGTGAGCCTGATCCTTTTGTATCTGTCAGACTTCAACAAAGTCCCATTCACTGGTATACTAACTTGACTGCAACAAAGACATGAACTTATTTCCTGTGTGCTATTCCCACAAACTAACGACTACACTAAAAATCAAGTTTCTAACAGAACAAAATCAGATTTTCAAATGTCACAGCTTATACAACACTAAGTCGTTTTTTCTGTCTCAGCAGGTTAACCTCTGGACTTCTTACCCTTGTGGTATGGAGGCTACAGATCATTTCTGTCAGAACCATCTCCTAGTCTCTTTTGACAAAACCTCCATAAAATATCATTCTTTGTTTCTACCTGTTCTCATGGACATTTGATAAAATAAGGTATTCTATGTCAGTTTGCAGTTGTTCTCAAACTGACAAAATTATATGATCCTGCTGCGATATGTCACCTACAACTCGTTATTCTTAACCATCTAAGTGCACTTATAAAACAAGTCCCATCTATGTGGGATAGTCCACTATTATATACAGCCCTCTATGGTATGGCGGGTTTCTGGCCGGGGCTGGCACTAGGCCGCAGGTCTTCAGGCCTGGCCGACGCGCCGACCCTCCGCGCGTGATCTTGGACCCGCCCTGGGGAACCGGCTTGTCTCACCCTCCGGGATCCTGGATCCTCTGCGACGTCCGGTCGCGGGTCGGAAGGAGGACGCCGCCGCGCTGGGGCACTCTCGGGCTGGCCCAGTCGGGTCAGACCCACCCAAGGTGAGGAGGCCGTGGGGTGCGCCGCAGGGCTTCAGCCGCACCAACGGCGCCCTGTATGCGGACAGGCAGCACCGACTGCCTGAACACCCGGACGGCTGACAAAAGACGTAACCAATATGGTTCAGGGTCAACCGACGAGTTTATTACAGCTAACATAAGCTTTTATATAACGAATGGTAGGCGGGACGATGGGAGGAGGGAGATACATGATTGGGTGAGGGCTGTTGCCAAGATGTCCTCATTAGCTGCACTCCCCTGTCACACAGTGGATGGGCCGGAGCTGCTCGCTCTGGCCCCCACCTTTGAGCTGCCTGAATGTTCTTTCATGGGTGGGTGTGATGAACCACCTGGTGCTCTGCAAGACTGCTCAGTCCTGCCAAGTGGCACGACTGAGCCTGTGCAGGCACCAGGGGTCACCTTTGGGCAGCCCAAGGCCTACACAGACCTAGGCCTCACTTGAGGCCTGTAAAGATCTCCCCATGTCTCCCAACAGCTGTAACTATTTTATGAATCATCACTACTCTCGACCAGCATTTTAGCATGTGTTGGTGCTTGAGAAAGTCACCTGACAGTCACCAGAATCCTTAGAATACATACCACTATGAAATGGTTTTACCTCAAGATCGTATTTTCTTCTCTCCGAGTGTGATTGTCTAGGTGTATGTAACATGTTTTAGTTATCCAAATGATGAAGCTTTTTCTCTAACGTGCTCACAATAATACAAGCAGACACCCAAATATTTCTGAAAGCCTTTTAGTGTGGATGGGTTTTTTTTACCCTGTCTGAAATTCTTCAGTAAAACATATTGGATGGGACATATCTTTGTTTATCTCTGTAAATGAAAATAGATCTGTTTCTCAAATTTCTTGTCTTCAAAATTATTTTCTTACACACAGGCACACTTGAAATGAACCAGGTTCTTGGCCTTTAACACAGAGCTTCCATAAACCAAAATTGTAATAGACAAATCATTAACCTCTTTGTATTAGAAGTACATTATCATTTTCCGGTGGGAGCTCAGGAACACTAATCTGACTGGAAGCCTCACCAAAAACTCTGATGTTGACAGCTGTAAATAATGACCAATGATTACTACTACATTCCACTGTATTCCACCAACTAACTGTATTCCTATATACTTCTCCTTTTAACTGCAATATTTCATTCACTCAAAACTTTTATATGCAGATCAAATATTTTCATGTTATTCTTTGAAAGAAAGAAGAAAGAAGAAAGAAAAGAAAGAAAAGGAAGGAAGGAAGGAAGGAAGGAAAGAAGGAAGGAAGGGAGGAAGGAAGGAAGGAAGGAAGGAAAGAAGGAAGGAAGGGAGGAAGGAAGGAAGGAAGGAAGGAAAGAAGGAAGGAAGGGAGGAAGGAAGGAAGGAAGGAAGGAAAGAAGGAAGGAAGGGAGGAAGGAAGGAAGGAAGGAAGGAAAGAAGGAAGGAAGGGAGGAAGGAAGGAAGGAAGGAAGGAGAAAAAAAGAAAGAAAGAAATGTATAAAGTTAAATACAGAGAACATACATTCAAAAAAATTGATATTTTAAGCATTTACTTTGAGTATACTGATGACACCTTAAATATTTACTATTCTAGTTATTTAATACTTTCAGTATATCTGGAACCCAAAATAGTAAAGACTGTAATATAATTCCATTTGTTGAAATTCTTGTTTCAGAACACACAGTAAAGAGATATTCATAAATATTTTGAGCTTTACTCAGGAGTAAACCTCAAAAAAGTGAGTTTTCTTTCTTTCTTTCTTTCTTTCTTTCTTTCTTTCTTTCTTTCTTTCTTTCTTTCTTTCTTTCTTTCTTTCTTTCTTTCTTTCTTTCTTTCTTTCTTTCTTTCTTTCTTTCTTTCTATAACTGAATATGGTTGAAACTCTTGAAAGATACAGCCTATATAATGTAAATATCAGTCACTGAGAAATATCTATAATTAGCTTTCTACGTAGATTGTAGGGTATCTTTATCAAGATGACAAAACAATAAAGTGTAGCTGTTGATACTGTCTTTTCTCAAGCAGTAACCTGATTTTGTAGTGATTTAAGAAGAATGAGTTTTGATTTTTATATTCTTTGCAAACATTGGCAATCCTAGTTACTGAAAAAATGTGTGAGACAAATTAGCCATGAATGTAACTTTCAGTGATGTGATTGTATTCAAAAGAGAAAGCCAAGATTTTGAAGAGCCAGAGATGGAATCGTGGCCTGCTTGTATAGTCGTTGACTACATTATGCAGTACGTGTCACTGTTTGTGGGTAAACTGTTTCAACTGGAAACAGACCAGGGTCAAAACTATATGTCTGTCATTAAAAAGGTTCTAAACACAATCAACTTTCAAATTTGCTTAAAAGAGAGTAGATAAATAAAAGTTGTGACAACAAACTTCTTCTATGTAAGGGAAATTCTAAGGGAACCCTTTTGTGTTCAAAACCTGTGCAACAACTCTGATTTCTGTTTCCTAGTAACAATTGCTCATTTTGATACAGCTTCAGTCAAACATTTTCTCTCTTACAATGAAAATAAAATATCTGTACAAGGTTTTATATCATGTTAGCTTAAATTTTCTCCATTTTTAAAAAATCAATTACATGAACACAGACACATAAGAAGCTACCATGAAGTAATGTGTATATTTACAGTATAGCTTCTTCTCTGATACTTAAGCACATATTCTCACCCTGTGGTAATGCTTTATTGATAACCCTTAGAGAGGGATGTGTAATTAAAGTCGTAAACCACCTGCAACTTTGACTTTTAAATCATGTTGGTCTGCTAATTATCAATTTTGTACTGAAAGCAAATGCTAATGTCTTTGCAGCCTAAGGAAAACTCAAATTGTTCAAATGTTACTAATTATGGCAAAAAATATATTTTTTTTCTGAAATGTCTTTGTCCCTTTGTCTTTCAAAGGCAAAGTTATTATGAATTATTAAAACTTTTTTTCTTAGTGAGGAGAAAGACATAAATATGACATTATGTTACTTTTTTTTTTTTTTTTTTGCTATTACATTCATTTAGGTAGACTAATAAAAATATGGATCAGATGTAGTCACCAACTGTTTTAAAAACTGGTTGCAGTTAACAAGAAATCCTTCTTAGTCATTTCATCTGTGAGGTCCTACAGTGTCTTTTTTGGCCTTTTTACTTTTCAGTGTTTAGAAAATAGAAAGATCTGAATGATGGAAGAAGGCATAAACTTTAAAAATGTGTGGCTGACAGAAAACTGGGAAGAAATGTAAGTGTCCCAGATGACAGGATTAGAACTTAGAGTGACCCTAACAGACTGAGGAGTTGATCAAAAACCAACAATATGTGTCAAAAACAAATACAAAAATAAGGCCACAAAGTGCATAGATATGAACAGAAATAACTGGCTAGAGAGCAGAAACAAACAAAAGTGAGCAAAACCCAAGCAAGAACCTGAACAAAACAGAGGAGAAAGATTTTGTAATGGAACCAACACTGGTGTTTCCCTAATCATTCAAAATGTAAGAACTATTTAAGCTCCCCAATTGTGGGAAGCATTGTGAATTTATTCTTTGACTTTTTAATGTACTTAGTTTACTTTTATGTCAAGTTTTGGAGGTGTGAGGTTTCACCCAGGCAGATAATTTTGTGTACCTGGGGACCATGCACACAGGCAGTAATCTAGAGTGCACCAGATCTGAAGTCCAAAAGTAGCTTTTGAGAAAAAGAAACTTCAGAGGTATATATGTAAACATATATATATAAAATAATGTACAATAGTGAGTCTATGCCATGTTAGGGAAGTCTAAACGGTCATATTTCAGAGCTGGATTTTTTGGTACATCAGATAGTGAGAAGAAAAGAGAGAAAATGAACGATTTTGTGCAAATATGGATTATCTGCTGAGAAGTTTTTGTAGATTATTATGAAGAATATCTCCAACTACATTTTTTCACAGACCAGAATACTCCCTCAGAGATTAAGAAAATCGAATTATACATTTTAATGGCACTTTCTGATATTTTTGAGCAAGTGCAAATTATTTTTGAGACTCTTCTATAAAATTGACAATTTTTGTCAGATTGACAAATCTTTTGATAGCAGAAATACAAAAGGTTTCATAAGTTGTTTGAAAATTAGATACAGTTAAGTATGGATCAAACATGCAAACATAGTGGAAAAGACTTTTTTTTTCTGAAATGAATGAAAACACGGTTATCAGGTGAAATAACTGGTGCAGCAGCCCTGCAGAATACGCTCTTACTTTAGGTTGTACTCTCTTGCCAGTTATGGAGGAGTTAGATACTGTATAATCTATAAATCAATCAACTGCTTATTTTAAATTAATGTATTTCTCTAAAAAAAACTGCTTCTTTTAAATTAATGTATTTCTCTTAAAAAAACAGCATTTTTTAAGGAAAGAGGGGAAGGAAGGGGCCTTGCCCTCTCCAAAAGCAGCAGAATATTTTTAGACATACAGAATAAAAGAGAAATTGCTGCCAAAAAATTAATTCAACTTGAATGAAATGTCTCAGCCTACTAGGAACACTCTTAATTTTGAATTCTACTCTCACTCATTTTGATGTCCATAGGATATTTGCCAATAACTTCGCCTATTCAAAAGGGACTGAAAAAACAGTTTCCAGGATAAGGCTTTTTTTTTTTTTTTCCTTCCTTTCTTTTCTTTTTCTTTCTTTTTTTTTTTCCTGCAACTGAATCTAAGTTTTAGTGAGAAAGAAGTATCTGCTTGTTGGTGGCTAGTTTCACCTTTGCAGAAAAGAATAAGGAATAAGAAATAATGGAGGTAAGGTGATAAGGTGATAAAAATGATGTTCCTTATGGAATGTTTGCTTATTTTGTGATGATCATCATAAAAATAATAAGACTTTTTCTACACTAACTTATTAAATATATTTTAAAGTCAGGTTCAAAAAGGCATTGAAAGGAGAATTTTAATGACTTTTTTTTATAAAGAGGTGAAAAAATGACACACTAGTACTGTCCAACATTCAGTCATGACACAGTAGTTGTTACTGTCTTACTTAAAATAAGGTCTATTATAAATGAGCTTGAAAATGCAGTAATTTTATTAGTTAGTGGCCATTCTTATTAGTGATTTTTAATTAACCATTGTCAGTAAACCATTATCACCTGATTACAAGCTTTTGCTTCTTCTTAAAGATTCTGATGATATACTAGAGATCTTGTGAGTTTTAAAGAAATTTGGGGAAAAAAAAATTCTTAAAAGAGTTAGTTGTCAGAAAGCACGTCTTAGAATATGATAATTGCAGAAACATTCAAGTGTTGTTCAGTAATGCCATCACTTGTGCAAGTTTTCAGGCTTGGAGAATAAATCACTTCTTATATAAATGAGAACTAAATGACTCTCAGGAAATACAGTTTCTGTTCTCTCAAGAGTATGATTAATTTACTTGCAACACAAAATAATGAACTATTTTATTGATATCTTAATTTTATGTGCATAGACACAGTACTCAGTCCAAAAAAAAGGTAGGACTTTTCAACTAAACTTTTCAAAGCACATTAGAAAGTTTAATTGAACTTCACAAGCTAAAGACACTGAAAATCTTGAGACTATTTTACAGAGGACAGAAAGAATTTGTGATTTTTCCAAATCAATGTTAGTTCATGGCAGACCTAGGACTATGCTTGATGTTTCTTAAGCTACAGTTTCTTGGCTTTAAGCCTTAGGGAGTTTTATATTGAAGGACTAGAATGTCTGAAGGGAAGGTAATAAGATTTATGGGTTTTTTTCACTCAATTTCAATCTTGAGTAAATCTGGAATGGCTGACATCCATTCTCCATAGACCACTGTTTTGTGAATTACTGATCTCAGCATTATTATGAATAGATGGAGCATTTACTAAGTAGAAGGTTTTGATACATCTCTTAAAAGTTGATAAGAGGACATAAAAGTGTTAAACTTATAAGTGAAATTCAGATTGTGGAATTCTCTAGTGTGAAATATAAAGAACTAATAAGTTTGAGTGAATTTAATATTAATTGGTGGTGAAGTTCTTGAATTTTTATCAGGACTATCTTAAATGAAGTGTCATATAGAAACTATAAATAAATTCTATTATACTCAAAAAAATAACACATAAAAAAGTATAGCATGGCTGGCTGATGGGATTTTCAAGATTCATTCTTCATAGTTACAGTGTCTGCCTATTTTATTTATTTTATTTTAATTATACTTAGTTTATTTTACCTACTTATGTCAGATAAGGACATTTTACCTGAAAATGAGCTTGTCATGGATTTTCTTAATCTGCTATGCCCAGCTGAAAATGATTATTAAGATGGGGTGCAGGAAGTGAAGAATTTCAACTCCCTCTCTCAATGGTTGCTTAAATGACTATTCAGAAATGCTGAATAAGACCTTCTCACTTCAGATCAAAATATATTTTTGAAAAGTGCATGTGGGTTTTAGGGGATTTATTTTTCTTTCTTCTGAAATAAATTTCGATGTGTGTAAAAAATATAATCCATAATGTTGAAAGTATGTATCACTAAATATTTTTTATCAACTGGACAGAACAAAAAACACACAAAAAAACACGAACATATGCCAAAAAATAGGATTTTTGTTTACATTTAAGCATTTACGTCATGTGAGCTCTGAGTTAAAGAGCTGGTTTAGCTGTCAGTTAAACAAATGACATTTATAACTTTTAATTTGTCTCATTTGTGTTATCAGACTATGTCTGAAAAAAAGAAAAAGAGTATGTTGTCAAACATTTGTTATACTTAATAAAAAAATGAGAAGAATTGGGATAAAGCTGGATTATAATATGTAAGCATTAGAAAGGAATATCCATAATGGGCAAATGATTCATCTCACCTGATATTCTGTTTCTAAAAAGAACATTTATGATATTCTGGAGAGGGAAATATAACTAGCAATTTTAACTTATCTGCATGGTTAAATATTATATGTAAAAAGTATATGCAATGATCTCAAAGGGAAAAAAGAAATCATCATACTGTAAAAATGATCTTTTTTTCTCTAATAGTTGAATTCTTCACAAATCCTTCCTGCTGGGTAGCTTTGCTTTCAGCTAGGTTATCTGAGAATTGTGTGAGCTTACTTAATGTTTTTTGTTTCTGCATACTTCTGCAAGAGTTTCATCTGTGTTTGGATACGTAGCTCACTTGTCAGAAATTACTTTCCTGTTTTATTTTTCTTTCTAAAAATATTAATATCAGTGGAGTATATTAACTTTTACAATGAAAGAGCATAGCCAACTCAGTGCCCAGACACCTGGGTGTGACTGTGCTGCTGTGCAGGAAACTGAGAAGTTTCAAAATAGGAAACATTGATGAGGTTTTGCTGGACCCCTGTTGACTTACAGCCTTTAAATATTTTGCTCAAAATTTTATGCTAGAAACTTTTAAAATGAAAAGTTACACCTCAGATTTTTGAAGACGAAGAAAGCCCAAATTTTTCTTTTTTCTCAGGCTTGAACATTTTTCAGATTTTTGGCAAAAAATCTGTGCTTTCTTGAGCCACCAAAAAAGGGGAAATACAATTTATGCCAAGCATTGTGGAAACTCACTAGAACTTGTCAACATCTTAAGAACTGAATGGATAATCTGTTAATAGGATGTCTTATATATATATAAAAAAAAAAAACTACAGATATATACAAACTTGCTCCTAAGCATGCAGATTACCATTATAGCATTTAATCTGCTGCATTTTTATGTTAATTACAGTTAGTATAAAAACAAAATAGATTTAATATTAGCTTCACGCATCCTCCTTTACTATTATTCAAAAATTAAACAACACTACATTCAGTCATGGTTTAGACTTTATTTGCTTTCTAATATGTATTTGCCAGATTTTAAATTTTAAACATTAATCTCCATTAATGTTGTATTGAAAAGAGAAAAATGCCAGCAGATGAAAACTTGGAAACTAATTTGCTGTAGGAAAATCAATTTTTTATTGTTCTTATTAAGCTAAAGAGTAACCTCAAGACTTATTAATGGAATAAACATGGTTATAGTATTGATAAATTTAACAAATCTTAGCAATTTTAAAGAAATGCATCTAGTTCCATGAAATGAATGTTAACTCAATGATGAAGCACTTGTATTTATTTGATGCTTATAGAGAAGACTGGCTGTACTAATCTATTTTCCTCTCTTCTTTTTATTGAAGATATTTGCTTTCATATCACCAGATTTACAAATTCCAGTCAGATATTTTTTACTCGTACCCTGATGCTCTTTCACTAGCTGTCATAGAACATTCTTATTCCTTTCAAACGTGAAATGCATATTTTCTATTGTTATTTTGATTATTTTGATTTCCTACCAAAAAACAAAATCCTAGAATGTACCCTTATTCCATTTTTTTTAAGTATCTTCTGAAGGCAGAAGTAATTTATTTTCTAAAGTAGATATTTACATTCAAATAAGTCATACTTCGAATTAATTTGGTGTAAAATTTGAACCTCTTTTATCTAGATATCTGGAATATATTGGTCTTATAACAATTTACAAATTCTTAGTTCTAGGAGAGAGCTTAAATAAAATTTTGTCCAAACTCCAAGGGAAAAAGAAAACATTAATTATACTTTAAAATTTAAGCTTTTATTGGAGTGCTTTGCTGACAAATAATGTGCTTCATCAAAAGTGTGCTTTGATGTTTAAGTCAACTGAGGTTCCTATAATATATGTGTATGTCAATTGCTTAATATATTGAACAATCCTTTCCCCATTTAACTGTATGCCTAATGTGTAACTTTTTATTGTCAGTGGTGACAGATAACTTTTTACTTGTTATTTTTCAGGTCTCAGGATAGAGGTTTTTTTATTGTGTTCCAAACCTGCAAGATCAGAGTAAGTAATTATTTTTTATTGTATCTTTAGCCTTAATTTGGAGGTTAAGGCAAGAAACTTACTTCATCATGTGAATATGTTTCCTGGAGCATGGATATGAAACCAAGAGACCAACCAAAAAACTTCATGTCTGTGAACACCAGCTGGCATTACACATTAATTTATCTCTCTCTCCTTTTTTTTTCTTCCTTTCCACAAAGTGATTTTCAGATGAAAGGGGTATTCTTTACTTTTTTTTTTCTTCATTCTCAATATGAAACCAAAACCAAAACTGTTTAGAATTGGGTTTTTGGGTTTTTTTTTTTTGTTTTCAATTTAAATGAAGAGATTTTAATGTCACTGTACTTTTCTGTTGTTGCATTTGTATAACCAGGCTGTGTTTTAGATATAATATAGTCATAAGACAAAGAAAAGTCATAATATCACATTGAAATAGATACTGTGAATGAGAGAGACAAAACAGAAGAAGTTCTCTAAACATAAGCTATAATTTTATATGTTAAATCCCTCAATATAAAAAAAGGAATCTTTTGGCAATGAATAAGAGCTTAAGAACACAGAAGCAGAAAGTAAAACTCACTTTATCATAAGTCATAGGTTTTATCAGAATGGTTTCCTCTTAACACAAATTTAATGTCACAGTTTTGTTTAATATTTGTTTGGTTTGTTTAGTTATTCTACATATTTTAGGAAACCTTATTTTTAAATTGATTTGAATGAAAGATAATTTTTTAACATGCGGCTGAAATCATTTAACAATAATTGTAATAGAAGATATTAAAACAAACAAGCTTAAACCATTTACCAAACTACCCTCTTGTGATTTCAGATATTTTGATAATATCAAATATAATAAAAAGTCGAGTGCCTGCTTATAGCAGTGACCACTGTGGTTTGCAGGCACTTGAGATCAAACTCAAGAGGCCACCTCGCTTGTTCACTCCTAGAATCACAGAATCATTATGCTGGGTAAAGACTTTCAGTGAATCGCTCCTCTGCATGGCCAGGTAGGCGAGCAGTGCCTCCAGCCCTGGGAAAAAGATCCAGGCTCTACTGATGGTGGGAAAACTACAGTTCAAAAAGCAATGTAGCACCCCATAATGTTACATTTTACCATGGCACTTTTTCGCTAATGTGTTCTACCCTTTAAGATCTGAATAATGGTTCTATTCCAGAAGTTGATTGTGAAAGCCTAAAATGTAGAATTCCATAATAACAACTTGAAAACTTTTCCAAAATATCTTTCTTAGTTTTTGAAAAGGCATGGTGACTTTCTTTCTGTCCTATTTCCCATTATTTTCCCATCAAATTCTTTCTTACTTTTTAGCTCATATTTTCTGCAGAGAGCAGTTGAATTTTGCTACCTTGCATAGCACCATTACCAAAACTTCTGACAGATGAGAGGAGACTTAGAGGGGGGTCTGTTATGAAGCTCTAACTACCTTCAAATTGATGTAAAGGTCCAGTGCTTGTTGAGCTTATGATAAGAAACCTAGAGAATTGTCAAAGCTCATAGTATAGAGATATCTTCCCTGCTAGGGAAGATAATATGTAGCTGTTGAGGAAAAATTAAGAGTACTTAATAAATAAAAAAAAAAGAGGAGCAATTATTACACTATTCTCATTGCTATACCATTCTATGACTTAATAAGAAATAAATGGTGATCAATTCTGCCCTGTCCTTTCTAATAATTACTTCTGTGTAAAACAAAAATACATGGGCACACACACATGAACATGTGTATGTATATTATATTCAGTAAAGTGGTTTTTTTGCTTTTTTTTTCCAACTATATCTCATGGTTTGAAGTTCCAGGATTTCAACAATGAGTCTTTCATACTTACAAAGGGAATTTGTTTTACTAAAGTGTTGTTAACTGAGTTTCAGCTAAATTAACAATATTAGCTAATTGCTAAATATTAAATAATGGTGAGATATGTTTTCATATAGCAAAGAAAAAAAACAAGAAAGGAAAAGGAAGGAAAGATAAAGCAAGAAGGTAGAGAAGATATGTTAAAGGGGTTTTTTGGTTGAATAAAGAAGCAGAAAATAAAGCAAACTGCAACCACAAAAATGAAATGTGAATTTCACATAAAATGTTGGCAAAAATGTACCTGAAGCAATTAAAAGATATAGCTGACAGGAGTTTAGTAAGGAAAGGCAAATACCTCCTATAGTCCATAATCTATAATCTTTCAATAGCTTCCAACCTATCAAAGTCAAAAAAAAAAAAAAATCAGTTTTACTTCATATTCACCCTGCAATACCTTTCCCTAAGATGACACTTAAGGAAATTATTTGCTTGGTCTCATATGTCTATAAACACCCAGCATGTATCATGTTGGGAAATATAACTATGATCTACATTTTACTGAGTGGAATTAGAAAAGAGATAATTTAAAAAATATATATATAAAACAATAAGGTATTTTTTTAAAAGATGAAATTTGCAAGAGGAATAAATGCTGTTTCGCCTAAATGCCTCTGAATGCCATAATACAAGTGACCAGATATTTGGATAGGTTTATATGTTCACTGAAAAAAGTCGGCTATTAAATAGAATATATAGTAATATTTTTGGAAATCTTTACTGCTAATTATTATTTTACATAGGGATAGATAGACATAAATACATCCATATATATGTTTACGAGTGCTTGTGTTTAAATCTTTATGATTTCTCTCTACATTTGATCCTTTTAAGTCCTGACATGAAAAGGACAGTATACTGGCAGTGCTTTGTAAAAAGACTTAAATGAAGAAATATATATGTTTTCAATAAGACAAGTGATATTTTCTTAAAAGCACTGTGAAGGCTCTTATCCAATTGTTCTTTTAATGTAAAGTTCAAGCATGGTATGTGTTGCAATGAAGAAAAAGTGAAGACAGTAAAATTATTTTTTGGTACTCCTCATAGTAGATTCACCAGGATGTGAAATGGTATATGACTACACATTTTGCAGGTCATGCCATAGTAAAAGTTTGTATGTAAATTAAGGATAAATCTGATATCTTTTTGATTTTTTTCTTTTTTTTTCCAGTGATTTTTCACAAAAATTTAGTCTTTACCATCCTTCTGAGAGACAAAAATATACCTTTCCCCCTCCAGTATTGTGTATTTGAGAATACAATATGTTCTCCAATTTACTTTTGATTAAGGAATAATACCACTGAAAAGTTAACCAACTTGCATAAAATGTCTGTGAAATAGAATAAAAATGGTTTTATACTGAAAACAGTTTATCTAGTCTAGTATGTATGCTCTGAAAGTATTGATTAAAAAGTCCTACCATGACTACAGTCTAAGGTATAATATAGAATGATCCTATATAATCTTGATGATATTCTGTCTTTTGTATCTCTAAGACTGTCACTCTGTCTCTTGGAAGTATGATTATGGATGAAGTTAAAATGAGTCTTATTAAAAAAAAACACATCTAGAATGTAATTTTCAGGGTGATGGCATTAACTATGTGAGGAACAAGTCACTTCTTATACAAGTTAGAGTCCCACATTAAGGTGTTTTGTGGTGCTAGTTCCTTTTCTGCCAGGTGAAAGGGACTACAAGAATTTTAGAGTTCCTTGAATCTTCCCTTCAGTCTTTGCATGGAGCAAGGGACAGTGCTGCCATTTGTTAGAAATTAAGAAGTCGATGAATAAAAAATAAAAGTTTAATACTGCCAAATAAACATTAATTTTGGAAACAATTTATTTTAATGTATTATTTAAAATACCCACCAGAAGACAGGCACACCTTTCTTGACACACAAAAATCACTAGTAATGGACATCCTGGAGGCTACCGTTGCTGCTGAATTATTAGTAATTGTTCCTAGACTGATTCCCTGGCATATCTTTGATCTTTGATAATTCACAGCCACCCCACTAAACATAATTATTGTTAGTTGCTGTCAGGTTACAGGAAAGGGAGAAAATTGAAGCTATTACCTTATATTCAAAGGCCATGTCAGTATCTGCTTATCATAAGCTCAGACTTACTCATATTTACAAAGGATGTGGAAATGGAAATTATAAGTTAAAGGTAAAGCTATTTCTTTCATCTAGTTTCCAATATTATTACTGAATGTCTGCAATGCAAATGATTTAGAATGTAGCACAGTGAAATGTTTCACATTTGCTTATTCAGAGTTCTGTTAATTCCCTGGAAGAGGATTTTTTCCTAGACCAAAACAATTCATGGTAGCATGTTGTAATGCTGCAAGAGAAAATTAATGACTCATAAAACCTCCCTGGTAACATTGCATTAGGGAAAAATTTAAAGATTTTTGTTTTATTTTTTTTAAATGATGTGTTTAAAATACTTCACAGTTTTTAAAGAACAGATAATTATTTTTCTGGATTGGATTTTTCTGGATCTGGATTATTTTTCCCAATACCTAGTGAAAAGATTGCTATTGATAACAGTTACATATATATCAGTTCCTATTTCATACACTTTATATGAGCTTGACCTTAAATGGAAGTCCTTTTTAGACAGGTCCACATTTCTAAGTGTGGAATATCTATAACTATATCCTTCATATAAGTGATCATCCTTGGACTTATAAGGAGCATAAAAGTGTATCACAAATATTAGGTGAATTATCACCTGACACAAAAAGAGTTGGGTGGGAGAAGACTTGCTCAACGAAGTTCTATATAGCTTTATATATGCAATCAGGAAAAACAGACTGCTATTTAGGCTGTTGTTTATATTATAATACAAATGGTAAGGTATATGGATTATAATATATGTGATACAAGGATGAAGTGCTGTCTAATCTTCCTCATCCAAGTTCTGTTATTGAATTAAATGCACTCCCACAACATATCTGAAGAAATATTACCTGAGTTGGCTAAATTTGCTGATCTCTTGAGAGTCCAGCTCAAATCTGTAACTGTAAATTGATTAATATTGATTTAATAGGACAAGATGGAAATAATTTCTTTCCTTTCCCATTCAGTTATGGTTGCAAAAGTTCTTTGGGGAGTTTTTAGGCATAAATATCTCAACAATGTGGGCTTTTCCATAATAGTTCCTAACTCTGGCCCAATAACAGGACACAAACATGATGATTCATTCTTTTGTGTGTGTCTGTTTCTGCATGTTTGTGTGCCTAGAAAATAACATTCAAGTCCTGTGCAAGATGTTTTCTTTTCCATACTCAGTAAGGAATCGCATAAAAATAGACACATAAAAACTGCATAGGGAAAATGTGTTTTTTTCCAGTTCATATGAGATGGTGTATCCCCCAAAGCATAAGATTTTTCCCATAGGCATAAGCATAGCTGGGGAAAAGGCATCATTTGCAAAGATGGCAATACTTTCTTCTCTATACTTCATTAATAACTTCAATAAACTCTGGTCTTTGTTTAGCACTTTAGGGGTTTTATTCACTTAAGAGAAAATAACTTATAGCCAACTAAATTCAATATTAGTCCTAGAAAGGGGCATCTGAAATGATATTAATACAGAAAAAAAAAAGTTATTTTCAGAGAGCAAAGACACTGTAAACACATTAAAGAAAACAGTATAAATTTGGAACTCTGAGACAGGACAAAGATGCAGCTGGCTCAGCACAATTTTTCCACGAGTGGAGGCTGTAAAGGTTTAGATAATTCTTCTTCTGGAATAGCCTTCACCTTCTGTCAGTCAGACTGCCAGTTCCACTGAGCTACCTGTGTTACACTGAAACAGCAAAACCGGAAATGGGAAAGAAAAAAAAAAAAAAAGAAAAAGAAATTTTTATGGTTTTAAATTTTATGCTTAACTAGGCTTGCTGAGATTTCTCAGGTTTCATGATGTTTCATGATGTTAAATTCACTTGATTTGACAGAGAAAGTTGCAATTATGAATTGAATTCCTTTTGAAATTTTGATTTCATTCCAAAATTAAATTGAACATAAGGATAAATGGGAAGGCCAGTTGCTAGCAGAGATGTGAATATGTGTGAAATGGAAATTATATAATTTCCATAGTCCAAGTAATTTCTTCAAGAATTACCTCTCCCTTCCATTTTCTTCCAGCTCAATGATATTTGTACACCGGTAAATTACATAGGACTTTTGGAACATATACCTAAATGCGCCATCTGCATGTGCTCATGTAACCTCTAGGATGTAAGTTTCTTTTTTCTTTTTTCTTTTTCTTTCTTTGTATTTTCCCCTGCCACATCAAGCGTAATTTATGTACTGTGGCTTGTCCTTTGTCTGCTGATAATCCTATCAATTTTTATCAAGGTTTGTATCTGGACAGAAACTTGTTATTTATTAGGTCTATGGATATACTAGAAGAGCAAGATTACTTTTTGTTGAATTTTCTTATTGATAATGAGGAATTAGAAGAAAAAAATAAACTTCAGTGAGAAAATAGCTTTAAAGAATATTTAAGCCTGAAAAAGTCTTAAGGCTGAAAAAGTCTTTCAAAAGGAAGAAGGTAATACTAGAGGAAATGGATGAGATTTCATTGTGTAGCTAAGCAGAACTCAGCATTCAATATGTCTGCTTTACATTACATATTATTAATAAACCGCCACTTACATCAGCGGATACCAATCTGCAGTGACTGCCATTTTCTGAACGTGAAACTAGAATTTTATTTCTAAATATTCTCTATCTCTGGACCACATTCTTACTATTTGGACAATTTCTCTCATTTCTACACAAAGGTATAAATAATTATTTTGTGATATAATTAACTATCTTCATTTTATTAAAGTAATATATTGCTGAACACCAGCAGGCCATGAACATACAAGCCAAATATATTCAAAATGTAGTGCATAAAATGAGGATTGATGGGTGTATTTTACTTCCAGGAAATATGTGAAAGCTCATAGAAAAAATGTAGCATATAGTAGAGGTCAGCTATCTTAGACAAAAATAGGCATATTCCTGATAAGAAATGCTTCACGTCATAATAGAACTCATTTTCCTTCCTCAGAAGCCACTTAATCCCTTTGCTGATCAGTTCCAGCAATGACAAAGGAATGAAATAGTCCTCCTAACATTTGTGTTAACCTTAGAGATAGATTATATACACTATATAATGGAATATCAAGTAATTCAGTAGTCCCTTTGTGTAGAAAAAAAAAAAAAAGTTATGAAGTAAAGACTGGAAATATTACATAATAAGATCAAGGGTTTTTTAAATATATACAGATAGACAGTGAGAGAGAGAAGCCTCTTACACTGTATGTTTTCCCACATTTGGGGAGGGTGTTGTATTTTGTCTCTTCTGTCATCAAATTTCAGAAAATTCCAGGTTAGCAGTATGATGAACATAAAGTATCTTAGGAAGTCATAAGAAACTTCCGTGAGGGACCGTCTGGGGAGAAAGCAAGCAATATATCCTTTCCAGATTGAAACCCAGGTTGTAAGTCCTAGTTATTGAAGAAATCATCTGAAACTGAGATAAAGCCAAAGGTGCAAGTAAGAGATATTCTTCCTCTTGCGTTTTGCTTTTTTCAACCTTGGGCTGGGAAACAAACTTTTAAGTTATCCAAGAGAGTGGTAGAACTGAAGGATTAGAAGATTGTTAGAAAATCATCTGTGCTTCCAGTATTCTTTCTTTTCCCCAAGAATTATTTTTATTTACTCCAGGTTACTGTGTAGGCAGATATGCTAAAGGAACCTTCTCCATCAATGCCCCCTTTTTAGAATGTGTGGAGTGGTATATGTCTGGACATTGTTGGGAAGACAAATCCTATTTTTTTTTTTTGAAAAAGATATAGGGAACTTGTATTGTGGCCTGTTCAAATTAGTTTGGAGGAAGAATTGGAGGCAGTGTGAGACTTGCACACCATTGAGACTCAAAGTCTCTGCTAACTAGCCTGCTTTAGGGGCACTCTTTAGGGGGAATATAGGGAGAATATGATTCTTTGGTCATATCTGGCCACAGGCATATATGTGTTTGACTGCAACTCTCTTTATCCATATCTTGATATTTTGCACACAGGATCTGTCTTTAATATACTTTAAAAAGCTAGGTATTTACATCACTTTATTTTATATTTTTGTTCTTTTTATATTTTTGCTTTCTTATGGCAGAGAATTCTATAATTTCAGGAGATTGCCTTCCCTTGAGATAACAGTCCATCACCTCCAACTCTAGATTATAGATGGATATAGACACATTCTCACTCACTTAAAAAAAAAAAAAGAAAAAAAAAGTAGTTTTTTGTCCAAATTGCCAGTATTTCCTCAGATGAGAATTAATCTAAATTATTTATTCATACATAGTTTATAGGGATCATGGGATGAACATCTGCCACTTTTTTAAGTAATTTCTTTATTTTCTTTAATATTTAGTACATATTTAATATATACTATACAATACATATTAATTTATTTATATTTAATAATATATATTTATTGCTATACAAATATACTTTAATATATTTATTATATATTTTAATATATGAAACTCACAAAAGCCAGACATGCTTAGCAGTTTTCTGGGCCTTTCTTGTATTTTTTATTGTGGATGGGGAAATGGTGGGATAAAAATATCCAAATACCACTAGATACAGAGAAGGTATTTAAGCATTTAACACATTAACACATTCAGAGAGCCCCAAGGTGTCCATGAAGGAGATTTAGTGCAGAACTTCACTAGCTTCAGTGACCGTGTATTCTGGGCAAGCACCTTTAAATGGGCTGAAAAGAAAAATAAAGATAGTAAAATATTCTGCCACATTTCTCCTTATTTTTGCTTTCTGAAAGTAGAAGTGTTTGAATCAGAGAAGGAATATATTGTCTGGAAACACATTCCCAGAGATGCTTGTTTGTGATTTTGGAGCCTTCAGTTTGACTCTTCCTTCCTTGCCAACCAAAACGATGAAGCAGAATCAACACAGGAATACATCACTTTTCCTCAAATGCTCTTTCAACTCCAGCATGGCAAACATTGGTCAAAGATTTTAAATAGACATATAGTCATTATCCTAATTATTTCTGAACCAATTCATGGTGATAAACCTAACAAAATATAAATGCAGGTTGTGACAAATGTTGTGTATACTATTTTTCTGACACAGATGTCCTTCTGATCATAAATCAAATGACCATATATCCCTCCTGCATCTGTAAGCACGTTTTGTTCCCTTGTTTCTCTTGTTGTGGTAACTTTTTTCTCTGGGATGCCTCAGTCTATTACACACAGAAGCAGGGATCGGCATTTGACAATATTTCTTGATACAAAAACAAAATTCAAGAAGTGCTTTGTGTAAAAATATAACTGACCATAACAATACAACTGACCATAATGCCATATCCACGTTCCTTTCGAACTCAAGAAATCTACTTTTTTAGAAAAAATGGAACAGACAGTTATAATGAATAACTTTGATCTGTGTCCTTGCATTAGTGGCTCAGTCTGTTATGATGGATCACTATTGCTCTTAGGCAGCCCTCTTTCCTCATACAAAGATTGACACACTGGTGCTTTAGCAACAGTTTCCCACCGCCACACTGCTAGCTGGAGCAGAAACTCCTCCTTTAGTTCTGTTTGTCTTGTTGCTGTTTATTTATTTATTCATTTACTTTTATTTGTTTATTTGATTTTTTCAGGCTCCCAAGCTTATTCAAACACGAAATAAATGCCCAGGATACAAATAGGGGCAGGAGTGACCCTCCAGATTCCTATATTAATTCCCATATTGAGTATATGGATTTAGGAGGCAATTCACCAGTGAGTCAACACGGTAAACAGCATCTTATTAAGTACAGTTCTTGAGCATTAGTGTCTCATTCTGTCATAAACAATGTGCCACAAGATTGCAGTTATCGATCAGGACAGAACAATAGCATAGTATTTGGTCTGGTGTCTTGTCCATGAAGCATTTTGTGTACAGCTGTCCATGAACAGGGTGAAAGATGATAAAACAACTTCCCCAGCCTCATAGCAACTGGTAAGTGGTATTCTCCTTATTGGAGACCATGAGGACTCTCCTGAAATGAGTGTGCAGCATATTTGTCATGTCTGCACTGAAGTACATCTATTTCTTCATGAAAACACACGAGCATTCTTACCACCCACTGTATAAGGAACAGCATTAATGCTTTTTTGCTTCTGCACATTTCATGAGAGCTTTAAATGTATCACAAAAATTGTAGCAAATTCTAATGTTTTTGTAGTAATGCTAAAGTAAATGTTTCTCTCACTCTCCTCTCCTTCTGTATATAAATTCTGTCTTTCTTAAAACACTGGTGTCACTGATGAACTAGGAAGGAATGCTGCTGCAGGAAACAAGTGAGAATCAATCGAGCAGCAGCAGGAGGAAATAACTAGCTATTTTAACAAAGGGAAATCAAATACTATTATATATTACATATTATGTAAAATAAGTCAGTGGTAAGTGTGGATTTTTTTTTCAAATAATTACCCATAAATAAGGAATCAGATTTAGACAGTGCTTTGCTATATCTGGCTAACCTTTTGAGCATTTAAATGTGGAATTTGGTTGCCACAGATTCCCTCTTCCTTTCTTTGGAGGACAGAAGGATGATCCTGCTCTAACAGATTGCTTCTATTTTCATTCTTCAGCTTTCTGTGCTTTCATGCTTATTCTATGCAAGTTTTAGGAATGTCCGCCTGGATGCCACCCTGTGCCACATGCTCTTGGTGTCCCTGCTGGAGCAGGGGGTTGGACTAGATGATCTCTAGAGGGTCTCTTCCAACCTCAACCATTCTGTGAATCTGTGATCCTTAATATGACTCTAGAAGAATGTTGTACACCATTAATTCAAAAAAGATTTGCTGAACCCTAATGATAAGGATAGGTCAGAACTAAACGGAAGGGTTCTACCTCCATCACAGAAGGCTTACAAGATTTAATGTATTTTTTATTTAATTACAGTGAGAATAATGCTGAATTAACCATAAATTAGCAAATTTATACTCCATATTAGGAAACTGGTACTTCATTCTTATTCTCTTGCACAGTTCTGTTGGTAACTCCAGTCTCTTGTTTACAATACCTAAACAGTAAATGTTTGTTAATTATAGTTCTAATTCCCTTCAATATTGCTTCTCTTTTTCCTTTTTTTTTTTAATGCTAAGTATGCTAAATTTTAAGTACACTAAAATAAATTTAATCGGCAACAGAAAGATATCCTTCATTTTTTTCTTGTGTTACATGTTTGTTCCTCTGATGGTCCATAATATCACCTTGGTGCTACCATACACCCAGCAATTTCAAAGGGATTCCAGTATGGAGAAAATTCAAGATGCAGTTAGGCAACATTATTTTTATGTGTATGCTCTCCTTTCATCTCCCTTTCCTCCCTACACTTCTGAGTGGATTTTCTCTTACATTCTTTCTAGTGTTGCTGAATGATAGTGATGCTTTCCATTGGCATTCTTTGGCATGCCGTTTCCAGTGAAATTCTGGTTCATCTGAAAGGTTCAACATTTTATCTGTTTCTTTGTCATCTAATCAAGATATGTTTGCTTTCTAACAGAGAAGTCCTTCTCTGGAGATCTTCCCAAGCTGCCTGGATGCCACCCTGTGCCACGTGCTCTGGGTGTCCCTGCTGCAGCAGGGGGCTGGACTAGAGGTCCCTGCCAACCTCAACCATTCTGTGATTCTGTGATTCTGAGATTAAGTTTGTAGCTTCTTTACAGAAGATCCTAAAAAAAAAAAAAAAAAAAAAAAAGACAACTGTAGTGTCCGTTCAAAAGCAGAGCCATTTCACAGAATAAATACATAGCTCTTATTAATGGTTAGCCAGAAAGCTGTCACTTATTCTCTGTCCCTCAAGAGGCTTTGCCTGGAGAGCTCACACTTCTGCCCTTAGCAGGAGCAGAGCACGGGTACCAGCTCTCTGTTGGCCTAGTAACATGTGTCAATAGCTCCTTGTGTTTTCTTCAATACGAAGAAGGCACGCTGAGATTCTAGTTAATTATTTAATAAACTAGGAAGCAAATATCTTACTTAAATAGCGATTATGGCTTGTTTTTAGGTCAAACTTTTGAGGCTTTCAAAACGGCATAAAAATACCAGGGTTATAGCATTCTAGCCTTTTGCACTGCAGTTACAGTATTTCCCGATATAGTTAGGGAAAATGATTTACTTTCAGTGTAATCTCCTTTAGCCATTCTTTCTTAAAATGTGCTTCCTCCTATGTTTCCATATTAATCTAGAGATTTTATTTTTTTTAATTTTGTTTGGTGTGGGGGGGTTGTTTTGCTTTGCTTTGTTTTGTTTTGCTTGTGTTTACTTCCATTTCAAGTATTTATGTAACATCAGATGGATGCAAAATTGATATAAAATACTTAAAGTATGGTATTGTTTTGCTCCCTTATGACTGAGCAATAAAAAAAAATTATAATGATTGATTATTTCATCGTTGAATGATTTTATTACCAGATATAGGTACAGTGTTGCAATGTTTCATGACTTTTGTATAAATCATTTCAAACATGTACCTTAACACACTGAATGTGTTTCATATAAAGGGATAAATTAGACTTTATTTACACAAGGCTGTCTTCCTAGTTACATATATGCTTCTGTGAGAAAATTTACTCAAGGCAGTACATTTGTTTAATATGCTTTCTTAATACCTATATATATATATACTGCAGCTAGATAACTGTTAGTCTGTATTCTGGATTTTTCTCAGTTATTATTGCAACTGAAGAGCAGGCAGGAAGATGTAGATTAAACAAGCCAATGTTCTCCATACCAGAGCAGTGTGATGACTGCAAAGTGGCCCCCAAAATGGGGTGCGATCTGAGACTAACTCTCCTCGATGAATTTCCCACCACCAGGTTTTGCTTAGCAGAGCTAGAGCAAGGTGAGACAGGATATTTCACCTACCAATAGGTAAAGGAAAATGCTGCTGCCACCCTGGGTGTGCATGCCCCTGCAGCAGGTCAAGGGAGAAGAGATGGCAGTGGCTGGAAAGAGTCTGAGCATAGAGCAGGGCAAGAGAGAGACAGGTACATCCTGGTGCTTGGAAACTCTGCATAGGGCTTAATAGGTGCAGTCGGTCCGTATGGCTGCTGCTATGATTTATTTTGCCCCTCGAGAAAACAAGGGAACAAAACAAAAACCTTCCGGGGCCTCCTAGTGGGAAGCTGGAGAACTTTCTGGAAGCCCCACAGTGCCAGTCAGGACAGCTGAAGATCTCCTCTTTGCCCTGGCACTGTAATGTTGCCAGCTGGCGTGTTTCCTTCCACATCTCGCAAAAATTGCTGCATGTGTGCACACATAGATACGTGCATGGGTCGTAGTCATGCACCTAGGGAAGCCTGCTTTCATTTCAGTGCCCTTAAAGAATGAAAAACTGCTTATCTATCGGGTGACAAATGTTACCATTCCACTATGCTTTTGATATTTCTTTCTTTCATTGTGTTATTTTAATTGCTACTGAAAGAATACAGCATATGCCCTAAAGAATTTCAGTGCTATCACTTCAGTAACTGTTCTGATGAGAAATAGCCTTCACAAATATCTGTGGTTTAGAGGTGAACTATCTACTATACTATATACATATGATATTACATATACTGTATAATATGTATATCATATACTATTTTTTAGATTTTTTCTTTTTTTTTTCTCGATGTTACCTAAAAAAAAAAAATCATAGAATCATAGAATGCCTAGAGGTCATCCAGTCCAACGCAGGGCCACCTAGAGCACGTGGCACAGGGCTGCGTCCAAGCGGGTCTTGAAGATCTCCAGAGAAGGAGACTCCACAACCTGTGGAGCAGCCTGTGCCAGTGCTCTGCCACCCTCACTGTCAAAAAATTTTTCCTTAAGTTCCTGTGGAACTTTTGATGCTTCAGTTTGTGGCCATTTCCTCTTGTTCTGTGGGTGGCCACCACTGAAAAGAGGCCAGCCCCATCCTCCTCACTGCCTCCCTTGAGGTACTTGTACACACTGATCAGGTCCCCTCTCAGCCTTCTCTTCTCCAGGCTGAACAGGTCCAGCTCCCTCAGCCTCTCCTCACAGGGCAGATGTTCCAGGCCCCTGATCATCCTCGTGGCCCTGCGCTGGACTCTCTCCAGCAGCTCCACATCCCTCTTGTACTGGGGGGCCCAGAACTGGACACAGTACTCCAGATGTGGCCTCACCAGGGCTGAGTAGAGGGGCAGGATCACCTCCCTCGACCTGCTGGAGACGCTCCTCTTGATGCACCCCAGGATCCCATTGGCCTTTTGGCCACAAGGGCACACTGCTGCCTCATGGTCAACCTGTCGTCCACCAGATTTTTTTCAGATTTTATTTTTCAGATAATGTTTTAGTGAACTGTTTTTATGCCAGTATGAATACTATTTTCCTTTATTTTGTGAAATGAAAATAGACAACCTATTTAAATTAGCTCTTGAAATCTGACCAAATGTTCCAGATGTGCTAGCATGAACACTAGAGTTTCTCTGCGATCCATGTCAGAAATGCAGCTGTCAACACTAAAACACACCTGCCACCAGTTTGCTGTCAGCAAATTATTTTTTCAATTTTATTAGGAAGTACAGTAAATTGCCAGAACAAAGCTTTGGTCTCATGTTGAAACTTATGTCACATTCTAAATTCATAACAGGCAATTCAAAAAGTCTAAAGAAGTTTTAAAAGAAATAACTTGCAGTCTGAGGAGTAACTTGCTAAAATCTTCTGCTTCGGAATAATAATGTGGATGTCTGCAGTGTTGTTCCATGCTACAAAACAAAAACTGGACAACCCACCAATGTGAAAGGGCTTTGGGCATGAGGGCTTGAGAAAAGAATATGTATTTTATCCTGATAAGCTAACAAAGATTACCTTTCCCTTTGCCACATATAGTTTGGCTAGCAAAAGAAAATCATGGGCCTTCATCATCTTGATCACTGGAAGATGCTTAAATTAGGATAAATACCAATAGCAGACATGTTTATATAAGGTAGAATGGCAGGGAAATACATGAATTGCAAAATGAATTCCAGAACTAAGGCATTGACTTCCTAGATATTCTCTCTCAGTCTGAATCTTGTATAAATGACTGCTTCTGTGTTGGGCTCTCATCTGATCCTCTCTATAGAGAATTCAGTCTCCGAACCATGTTACAGAATTTTATGTTACCTGAGATTCTGAGGAGAAGCCACGATATAGCACATTTTATACAGGATCACAAGCTGTAAGACTCGAACTGTGTTCTCCCAAATGACCTTTATCTGCTATACCACCTTGCTGAAGGCTTTATGGTTTTGAACTCCATTTGTCAGTTATACAAAATTGCACAATCAACCACCTGATGCTTTTATCTCCCAAAACAAATGGGCATTTGACAATATTTTTTTTCCCCTGGAACTGTTTTTTTTCTTATGAAATAACATTTAAAGGTATGTAATAAATGCATATTGAGATCCCATTTTGAACAAAACTACCTTGTGATTGAATGTGATTGAATGTTGGCATAAGTACTAAAAAATGCCTAGTTCTTTTTTTTAGACCTCTTTTGTTAGGTGTTTATCACTTTTCCTTATCACACTTTTCTGGTCCTGCTTTCTACTGGCTTACCACAGAGTTAGTGAATTATGGGAGTGAAGTCATTTTGTGCTAGTATGTGAACAGAAATATGGACTGAGAAGGAACTGGCTGGAAAAATATTTCATGGAGTGCTTACATGTCTAATTTGCAGACAGCCAAGCACCTCACTCTCTTGATTTACATGTTTATGACTATATAGGAACTCCTCATACTCTTTAATAGTATTACTGATTGTAGGCAAATAGTAGAGTATCGCAGACAGTTGCAGTTTCTTCAGTTATAATTAATCCCGGAAATGGAGGAGAAAATGAATATATGTGGACAGAACCCTGAAATTTGGCCTCCTGAAAACACTGAGGGATTTTCCATCTACACCTTTAAAATCCTGTTGATAAGTATTTAAAAATGGTACTTTTTTTTTTTTTAACTGAATATTATGCTAACTTGGTCCCTAAAAAAATGGTACCCAAACTTATGAATAACTCAGATTGAGAAAAAGATTTTTTTGTGGCATATTTCTTGGCTTCTGGTAAAGACACTTAAAGGCCACACCTGAATATACTGTAAGGAGTCGAGAGAGTAATCGGAGCCTCTCTTGTGAATCTGGTCCTCCAGATGGTCAGAAGGATTCCCTTCAGCAGTTTGCCTCTTCTTCAACAGAGAGGACAGAATGGGTCTTGAAATCTAGCTTCAGAGGGAGAGCCCCAAATGGAGCTCTTTTTCTGACTAATACCAAACGAAATGGTAGTAGTCAGAAAACTAATACTCTTGACTCTGAAAACATTCAACGTTGAGATAAGAATAAAATCACGTGGGAAAGACGTAAGATCTGAGAGTTTCATCAATGCATGTTTTCATGTTGTACAGTTCAGTCCAGCCAGATTAAGGGGCTCAAGGAAGATCAGTTTAAGGGAAGTTTTTGATAGAACTGCTGCTGTAGGAACTCTTCCAGCAGTTGCGTTCCACAACAACAAGCAACATAGACAAAAAAAAAAAAAAAAAAAAAAANAAAAAAAAAAAAAAAAAAAAAGGCAGCTGGAATCCACGTGGTCCACATTGGGATGAGCTAATCTTTGACTGCATTTCTCCTTCTTGTGCATCTGAGTAGACTCACAGTGTGTCAGAACACTCAAAGACTTCATTTAGGTATTGCAAATGTTTCCTTGAAACACAGGACTGGGGAATCGGGTCGAATTTCACACTACATTTTGCTTGAACTTAGCATATAAAGTAACTAAACACATATATGAGATGCACTTATTTTTTAAATTATTTTAAAATAAATGTGTCAGTTCTCCCTAAATTATATTTGCTTTCATAGGTATTTCATATTTATACATATGCAGTCACATATCAATGATAAATACTGTGGCTACTTTCAAATACTTACAAGTATATATGTATTAATTTTCTAAGTAAACATTAAGTTTCACTTTGGGAAGAAAGAGGAACAATGTATAGGTAATAAAGCAAGAACAGTATAAAACAGTGTCTTTGAAGGTTTTGCAAATGTTTTCAGTTTGTTCTCTGATATGATTTTGAGCAAAAAACTTTATATAATGTCAGGTAGATAGAACAATAGTGAAGATAAATTTCTTCAGAGAACAGATTAAGCCAGTATTTAACAAATTTGGAGCACTTTATAGTACAGCGCACAGAATGTGATGCTTCTATAATAATACTTGTCTCAAGACTATAGATAAAAAAGACTATAGAAGAAAATAGATACATTGAAAATATTGTTTAAGAAGTGGCAGTCTTTATTCATATATATACAACCTGCATCTAAAATGATAGGGCAAAGTAATCTATCAAGCAAATTTTACAGTATCTTCATGCTCAGAATGATGAATTTACATACCCAAAAATATTTAAGGGAAGGACATGATATTATTAAATGACCACAAATTATTAGATCCAGATTTCTAAATATTTCATGCATTGCCAACTACACCAATTTTGTTTCTGTGCCTTAAAATTAAGTATAATAAGTTAGAAAAAGTTAATATAATAAGTTAGGTATTCAGTTTTTCTATAGCTTGTGTTGTTTTACACCAAATACCAAACTTGGCTATTAAGCACAAAAACTACTTTTTAGCTGTTTGCTTTTTATTTGCCTGTAAATAAATATCGTACCAGTTGTTTTGCTCTTTAGGAAATGCTAATATTATGCAAGAGTGCATAACCATAAACCTTAAAATATTTTCATCTCTATCCGCATTACAGTAATCTGAATTAATAATTGTCTTCCTCTCCTGTAGCATGTTAATTCCATATTTATATTTTATGTAGTTTTGTTGGGATATAGGCCATATGTTCCATTTTTCAACGGTTCAAGACATGATTGATCAAGTAGTGGCAGGCTGACTCACGTGAGTACACAGAGGACAGTATTTTGATATGTAGCCAATCCGCTGAAACAGCTTTTTGAAGAAAAATGTCTTCAAGGGAGCCAAAGGAAGTAGAAGTTACTGTGAAAAAATAGAAGAAAAAAAAAAGATCATTCTTTGTACTTAATAGTTGTCCAAGAGACAAATTGCCAGAAAACTTGCTGCCTGCCTAAAGGGAAATGTTACTTTGAAAATTTTTAACAGCTTTATGTGGTTATTACTGTAAATGCTATCTAAAATAGCAATATCAGCTTTTTTGTTCCCTGAAGTAGAGTACCCTACTCTTTTGCAAA
Source organism: Crypturellus undulatus (assembly GCA_013389825.1). Lineage (NCBI taxonomy): Eukaryota > Metazoa > Chordata > Aves > Tinamiformes > Tinamidae > Crypturellus > Crypturellus undulatus. The sequence continues at coordinate 151,954 of VWPW01011295.1, read as the reverse complement.
TAACAATCTAAAAACTTAATGCTGCAGGTTAGTATGTTGAGACACCAGTGAAAGAGAAAGAAAATACGTAAAAACAGAGACTGATTACTTGCCAGTATGGCTTTAGAAAACCTGCTGAGACTATTATTCTTGCTGCCGAAAGGGCTAAATGCACCGGGATTCATCCTAACTCTTTCCAGCTCTTCTCTTAATAATGGTAGGTAGGACCATTACCACAGAAAAACAGAAAATCTCCCCGCTAAAAAGTATGTTCATCACTGCACAGTGAGAAATCTCATTTTGATAGCAAACCTTCCCTTATTCTCCTGCAAATAGCTCCTCAAGTGAGCAAGTGCAGCCTGCCTGACAAACACACGCCTGACATTTAGCAGCCTGAAAAATAGCCCGGTCTCTTTCCCACCCTTTCTGCTCTGTCTTGCCTTGACTGCCACCCAAATAGACAAAGGTACCCACCAGTTTTTCTTTCTTTTTTTTTTTTCCCTGACTGCAAGAAAGTTTTAATTGAAATTCAGACTGTTCTGCACAGGGTTTGCACAGGGCATCATCAGATTAGCAACAGAATGAGAAGTGTCTTTTGGTTGTGACTCTGATGTGTCGCTGCCCCTGTGTAATTGGCACCGAGCAGAGGTGGCCCTCGGCACGGAGCAATTCCAAGACGGATGGATGGATGGATGGATAAACGACACCAGGAGCATGGGAGACACATCAGGGTAGCTCTGACTCCCTGACATTTAGTGAGAAAATCAACCAAAAGGGTTCATCCTTGCTCTGCTCTAAAGGATTTGGAGATGGGGGGAGCATTTCTCATTAATAAATGATCTTCATGTGTTTGCTCATCATTTCTTCTGTCAGGAAAACTCTTTGCAGGATGAGTCATTGTTGGGTGTTTTGCATGCGCAGGAGGTACGAGATGTGAGAGATGCTCATATCTTATACTCCCATTTTAGATTCAAAGTGGGTACATGTATTTAAATTGCAGCTTCCTTGAGCTAGAATTAGTATAATTGTTTTAATATGTGAAGTCACATTTTGTATTGTTCCTGTATGTCCCGTTTTTACAGAAAATGGATTGGATTATTTTTGTGCTTCTGTTGTCTCTCATCATGAGAGTTGTCTTGGACCGGCGATGCCAATCTAAATATCACCCACTTGCTTTAATTTCTGTCTAATCTTCCCAGCTCCCCGCCTTAATTCTCTCTGTCACAAAATAACTGTCATATTCTCCACTGGCTGTGAGAGAGGGAAGACATCCTGTCATTTTCTACATTTCGTCTCAGTCAAAACTAAGGCATGTAGGAAGTCAATAATTTTACAGCTGCACAGCAATCTGATGTCAAGAGCGGATTTTCTCTCCCCAGTCATTTGCCTCTCATGCTGGACTTTTTCCCTAAAATGAGTTTTTCTTTCTTGTCTCAAGGGCTTCAGATATGTTCATATTTGGGATAAAAAAAGCATAGATTATATCTTTTTTTTCCCTCCATTTTCTGTTTCACACTAAGACATTTTTAAAATCAAGCAAAAATATTAATTAAGACCTAAGTGATCACTTTTCACATTTAAACTCTGCAATTTGATTCTTAAGCTTTACTACTGCAATGTAACTTTACTTGACAAATGAACTAGCACAGTAAATCTAAAAAGGCATGAAATGTCCATGAATTTATCATGGATAGCATGTATGATTACTAATAAGCATGCACTTAACATCCATGATGTTTATATCTATACCAATCACCTGTGCCATGCATGTCAATTCACAAACCTTTTCAGCTTAATTCTCATTTCAAGAAGAAAGTAATCAAAGAAATATTTATACTGACATAGGGAGTGCTCATCTTAAGCATTTACGCTGGAGTAATTTAACTACTTAGTAGAGCTAACAGAAAAAATAACATTTTTAAAAAAACAAAAAAAAACAAAAAAAAACAAGGATTTAAAACGCATTTCAGATTATATAGTTTTTTGGGTTTGTATGAACCTAACACTTACTACTTTTAACAATTTTGTGCGTGTGTGTGTGTCTTATTCCACACCACCAATGCTTGCTTCATTCTTCCATATATAAACGCACTCCAGTGAGTCCTATACATAATATCTTTGGTTAGTAAATGTGACTTTTCGCTTAAATCTGTATATATTTTTTAAAATTTGAGTCTTCTTTCTTTATTCATACGAAGACAATTCTTTTTCAAATTCCTTTTCCTTTGATGATTTTGTTATTGAAAATCAAATTTCATCAGAAAATGGTGCTTTTCTAGCCAAAGACTGAATAGCCCTACTATTTTTTTCAGATATGTAATTTGCTTCATTTTTATTGAAAAAAACACTTGTGTTTCTTCTTGCTCTCTTTTTAGCCATATTATCACTATAATTAAGTAGCTGTTCTGAATTTATGAAGAAATTAATGCATAAAAACATTTTGTGTAACTTGTCAACCTTTAGAGGCTAGGCATTGCCAGTCTATGAAAATCACTTTTAATTAAAACTTCTGCTTGTCAAGCAAGTGAAATTGAAGCTTAGGACTTGATTGTTTATAAAAAGATTGTTTATCCTTTAATTTTTACATCTGGGTAGGAGGTAAAGTGGCTCTAGAATACAAGTTTATATATGAGTAAATATAAGTAAAAATTGTGTTAACATTTTTATTCTTGTAGTTGTAACTAGTTGTAAAATATCTGAGAATTCGAAAATATCGGATGCCACTGCAAGGGTATCATTTTAATTTAGGCTGCTTATATTTTACTAAATAAATTTTGTTCATCCCACCTGGACACTCTCTAAGCAGACCCACAAAGCACAAAAGAGCTCATATTGTTAATGAATGTGGTAAGACAGATAATGTCATTAATACTGCAAAGGATTTGCAAGTATATATGAGCCAATGGAAATTGAATCAGGGGTGACAAATTGCATTGAAATAAATCTTGTTTTAAAAATGTATCTTTTCTGTCTGAAGGTCATGTACATGCTGTCAGTTGCTCAGAACACTTTAAGTAGTTATTAGATCAAAGTGGGAAGAAGATAATGCTGCAGTGCTGTAATACATCTAAAAACAGAATAAAACACTGTGGGAAGAGAGTAACAGGAAATATACATCTGCAGCAGAACAGAAACAATTTGAATCCTTGTTTGTTTGCATTCTTGCTAATTGAAAAGGAGACTATAAAGGAATCCAGAGGCTATAATTGAAATGCATTTGCTTGCTTGGAGCTGGTAAAAGGGAGAACAGACAAACAAGACTAATAGTTTGTTTGTATTAGGGAGCGGGTTTTTTTGTTTTGTTTTGTTTTGTTTTGTTTTAATTTCCTTTGCGTTTTAAATGTCTTTTTTTTATGCTTGACATCTCTGTATCAATTTCTCAAACATTCTAAAAATGACATTACAATTAAAATAGTTCTGAGCTTCTAAATGAATAATATATAAAATATTAAATGCCTCTGTCTTGAGGAACTTCTGAGTTATTCATCTACTACCAGTAAATATGAAGGGTATTTCATTTTTTTTTTTCTCCTACAGTCTTCTGTGCCTGCAGGGAAGTAATAAAGTTTAGAAAAAAAAAAAGGACTGAAGGGGACATTATAGAGAAAGTCTGTGGATTTGCCTTGTTCTAATTGTTGTATTCCAGCATATGTGAAACCTCTTAGAAAAAGAAACTTGGAGTCACGGAGGTCAGCAGGTACCTGTGGAGATCCAGGAGTCACCTGGACAGGTTGCCTTGGATCCTGTCCAGGTAGCTTTTGGATATCTCCAAGCAAGGAGGCTCCGTAGCCTTTCTGGATAACTTGTTCACTTTCACAGGAAATAAGTTTTCCTCATGTTCCAATAGAACTACCCGTGTTTCAGTTTGTGCCCTTTGCCTCTCATCCTACCACTGGGCACCACTGAGAACAGTCTGGCTCCCTCCCTTGACAACCTCCCTTTAGATGTTTTGATTTTTGATGAGATCCTTCTCTCTCTTTCCCAAGCTTGGAACCAGCTCTATCAGTCTGTCCTCATATGTGAGATCCTCTAGTCCCTTCATCATCGTAATGGCCCTTTGCTGGACTTCCTGCAGTAGCTTCATGTCTCCCTTGTACTGGGGAGTCCAGCACAGGATACAGCACTCCAGCTGTATTTGCCCATCCTGTGGTTTTTTTTTTCATATTTTACTGTCTGATTATTGTTAAATAAGTGATTGTAGAACCAATACAAAGAACTGCCTTGCTTTTTAACAGCAAATGTGAAATAAAGTTTCATTAACATTTAGTTCTAAAATGAAATGATTTAGACTGCTGAATGAAATGTTCTGTATTTACTGTAAATGTTTAACCTTTAAGCATCTCATAAATAAAAATAAAAAAAAAATCTGCTGATAAAAATTTTAAATCCTCAAGAATCTCTTCCTTCTCCCAGAAATTAATGATATTGCATTGCTTTGGCTGATATGATATCCATGCATTGCTTTGGCTGAATGTTTTTAGCATAATGGCTTTCAGCAGAGACTGGTTCTCTAAATTTAATATGACTCCATGTAGATGGAATCATATGATTTTCCAGATCCAAGTTGGTGCTGAATATGACACCTGAATTGCCCATATCAACAGTCCCTTGTGTTCCAAGTCAGAGAAGTGGGTCAACTCCTTTCTCGCTTTCCTATGTTTTTTTTTTCTTAACGTCTGTGTAGTTAGGGTTACAAATCATCATTTCACTTTGGTTGTAAAAATGTCTGATGCAATAACAAGAGCAACTACAGAGAGAGTACTTGAAAAGCTAAGTCAAAGATCAAGTTCTCAATAACAAAGCGGAACAAACTGTAATAAGTCTGATCAGGCTAACAGCATGACACGATGTAGTATAAATTTAAGTGACAAGTAAGTTCATAAAAGATTTTACTGCTAAATGTGAACTCATCTTTGATTATGAAAGAAATATTTGATTATGAAAATAACTGACCAAACTTAAAAGATTTTAACTTTTACCAACACAGAGGACAGTTATACCCCCTGGTTGTCTTTTATGTCCTTCAGTAGGATGCTTGAACATACTTTGGAGAACATATCATCTGCATTTTTTAACATAAATGAAAAGGTGTTTAATTCATCAGTTTTGTTTTTTTTAGAAATATTTAATTTTCTGACTAGAATTATTCCCTCAAAACATTCCTGAGAAAAATGCACAGACTAAAAAAAAAAGTTTAGGCCAAATTTTTGTTTTTTGAAAAATTGCAAGCAAATGCGTATATGTTTTATAATGTGAAATATTTGTAATCGTAAAAATGGTCAGCATTGACAAATTCAGAGCATGTAATGAAAGCCATTTCATATCAATTAGATCAGCTGCAGGGAAGGCAACTGTTCTGCGTGTGCATAGATGGCAAACTCAGCTCCTTATATTCCAGTAACCACTGCTTTCCAATAAACCAGAGGAAAAACTTCCTGATGATGTCATAGAAACAGAGCAAAGTCTAGCCTGGAAGGTTCATCTAGGGGTGCATTAGGTCTGTAAAAAGCAGTTTACCCTTAGGTTATCCTGTGCCCTGTCAAACTGCTTCTTGAACCTTTCCAGCAAGGAATATTCCACCACTTCTCTGTGCAACCTCTTCCAGTGCTTGAATGTTCTCCCAAGGAAGACTTATTTTCTTATATCTGTGGCCCCTTCACTATGTGTCATTCTGCAGAGTGCCTACATCTTCTCTGTAACTACCATGTAGATACTGAAAAACTGTAATTAGATTTCCCCCACATATCTCATCTTCCCCAGGAGACTTCCTAAGTCTCCTTTGTCCTTTAAGTCTCCTTAAACTCCTCTTCTCCAGGCTGAACAAACCCCAAGTTCTCCAGACCCTTCAGCACACTCATAACCCTCCATGAACGGTCTCAGATCTTTCTGTGTTTCTCTTGATCTGTAGGACCAGAGTTGCAGACAATATTCCAGCTGCAACCTAACAAACTGTTATTGGATTGGAGCATAAGTCATATGAGGAGATGCTGGTTGAACTGGGGCTGTTTATCTGAGAAAAAATACATTAGGGATCTTATTAATGTGAATTAATACTAGGGTGGGAAGTGAGGAAAGTAAAGAAGATTGAGCCAGGTTTCCTCAGTGGTGACCAACGACAGGACAAAGGACAGCTGGCACAAACTGAAACAGATGAAATTTCAGTTAAGTATGAGAGAAGCTTTTCTTTAGTGTGGGTGGTCAAACACTGTAATAAGTTTTCAAGAGAAGTTGTGAAGTCCACCTGGACAAGACAGGACCTTGCAACTGGCCCTACTTGAGCAGAGCTGTTGAACTAGATGGATGCCAGAGATTTCTTCAAATCTCAACCATTCTGTGATTCTGTGAAATACTGAGTAGACAGGCACAACCTTGAAGCTGTGAAAGCAGCTTGTGTCCTGGGCCATGATCTTGCTCATGCAGCCTAAGAAACAAGTTTCTTTCACAGATTCAAGGCTTGCTGCACATGCGAGCTTGTTGTCCACCAGGACAGGACAGTACTTTCCAGCAGAGTTGCTCCTTGGCCAGCCTCTGCTGCTGCTTAGGGTTGGGCTATTCCATCCCAGGTGCAGAACTCAACTTTCATCTTTGTTAAACATCATACTGTCCTCCTGCTTGTTAAGTCTCTGTGTGATGTCTAATGTTTGACGTCATCCATTAACATGGAAAAGGTGCAGTAAATCCCCTCAAATAGACTCTTCACAAGGAAACTGAGCAGTAAGTAACCTGAACACAGTACTAGACCCTGAGGAAATGTGTGTGTGACTGGCAGTCAGATCAACTTTGAGACATTAACCTCTTTGAGCTCAGCCATTTAATCAGTTCTCCACCCATCTTGCATTACGTCTCTCCAGTATATTTCCAACTTGCCATCAGGATGCTGCAGGAAACTGGGTCAAACACCTTTCTAAAATCAAATTAGATGCTGCACTGGACGTCCCTTATCCACTTAGCTAGTTGCGATAAATCTCTTGGAAAACACCTGATAAACCTATGCTAGCTTTTTCAAATCAGTTTTTCTTTCATGAACTTGAAAACACTTTCCATGAGGGCCATAATTTTCCCAAAGAAATGAACTAAAATATCAGTATAGATGTTATAGAGTTTATACTATTTGGGGCCTTTAGGAGAAAACTAGATACATCTTTGAAAGAATGACGTCATTTGGATTTACTGGGGTCATAGACTGTGCTTGGCATCCTTTCTGAACCTAAAATTGTATCTTTAAAGACTAATATCTTACATATAGGACCAGGGCAGTTGTACTGCAGAGATTACTGTTAAACAAAAAAATTATTGTATCTTGCTGTTAAAATCTCTTACTCATTTCTTAAAGTTTTTTTAGCTTCTTCTATATATCTTCTATATAGGCCTGAGACCTTAACCAACAATTTAGGAGACAACATCTGCTTGCATATTTTCGTAATAACTCTACATATTGTTTCTCCTAGTGATTCAAATTCGCATGCCTGCACAACAGTAAAGATGTTTAACGTCATACAGAACAACATTACTTGGTAGAAAAGCTTTATTGAATATACTGGAGATACTATCACTAGCACTGGAAAATATTTATCGAAGGCACAATTAAAATCTTGTCAATACCTTTAAACCTTCATCTTGTCTAAATTATCTACCTGTCTCATCTAGAATTTAACACTTCATTCTCACAACTCATCCCTTCCATCTGTCTTTTTCTGGTACTGAATGATATTCACATCAGTTGAATGCCATGTTGTATCTAGGAGTAGGTTTCTGGGTTTTACATTCCCTGTTCATAATGCTAATAATGAAGCAAACAGTTGGAGCAGCAAGGAATAACAGTATCAAACCAATTTCCCTAGTGACTTAATATTTTATGTTCAATGGTTTTGACCTTCTATAAATCCAAAGGTCTGTCTATGTTTAAAAAGAGCAATCAGTTCAAAACTAGGGCCTTACAACAGTCCACACAATTCAACTGAAATGAAAGGAACTGCAAATGTTTGGATGCACTGAAAGATAGCCCATTTGTCTTAGAACATACTGTATTAAAAGGATATTCATGACTTAAACAAGTCCTAAAAATTCTGTCTCTTTTTATGGGCATATATGCAATATTGTTTGCTACAGGATTCAAAAGCAATATGATTTACAATTTGCATTAGCACAGACTGAATAAGCAACTGAGTAAGATCACTCAAATTATACTGTTGTATTTAATATGAATGCACGTTCAGTTCTTTCTGCAAGAAATGAATTGTAATTTCATGATGTAAGATTTCACAATACAGAGAATTGATCATTAAATTTCCATTTTTAAAAGAAGAAATATAAGAAATATACAGTCAGATTTATAGTAATTTATCATTTCATATGACCTGGACTATGTCAACAGACTTAAAAATTAGAAATCTATCCAGAGTATATAAAAATTATTTGTTAGGCTTACAAAACAAAGTTGTATAATATTCCTTACAGATTTATCATATATTCTGGTATTATTTTTGTGCTACAATGTAGAGTTCTATACAGTGTTCTATTAAGTTTTCAAAACTCCAGTTTTGATTCTAAAAAAGAACACACACATCTTGGATGTGTACAATACTCTGGTTGTGCTGCAAACTTTTCTACAAAAATGAGGCTGTCTTTAAAACAGAATTCCAGTGAATCTTAAGTCCTGGAACTCCTCTAGCAGTTCCAATTTCAAAAGATACTGCAACTAACTGAAATACTGTAATAGCTGCAAAACTATGCTCTGGTTAGTAAAGTATTTTTCCCTAAGTTGCTGCCAAGTGATGAGTAGCTTTAGGGGTTTACCCGTGTACAGTTTCCTAAATAAAACATGCAGTTTTATGTTCGAGTCTGGCGTATGTTGTTTAACAACAATTTTTAAAACGTATTTTTAAAGAATCCAGCCTGAGGTACGTTGTTGTTTTCCTGAGAAGGTGACACTGGGGTACAATTTTCTACATGCTGGTCCCCACCCAGTGGAGTTATATTACTTACCTTTAAACTTGCCTAAAGTTCACAGGGCATCTGGGGATCCTGGTAATTAAAATGTCTTTGCCTATTTCAGCATTTATCTTCAGTCATTTTGAAAATCCAGACAATTTTGTTCTGTACACTAAGTTGGTGTTGCTAATTTCAGGATGCTTTAGTGATTTTATAAGAATACATATATACTATTTAATATTCAGAGTTAGCCTGCCAGAGGGAACAATGGACGTGATTGAAGATTTTCCACCAATAATGAAGGCTTATTTTCACTTAGCCTTTTTTCTGTATCATTCTTCTGTAAACCAACACTGAATCCATGGTTTCATTTTTCTTCAGTGTACTTTTCTCTACTGAAAGTACTGTTTTTTGATTGTGAGATTCTGAGCTTGACAGCAGTTGCCTGGCAACTTAGTAAGCAGTATTTGTGCTAGCATCTAAGAAGACTGAACTTGCCTCTTTCCCTTTTTCTTCAGGTAAATATTTTGGGTTTGGTGTTTATTTCTTTTAAACATTATTGTTTCTGTTCTGCAGTATTTTATGATGTTTTAGCCTAAGTCTTATTAGTTTTCTCTCATCCCCGCAACAGAGGGTTTTCATTAGGCTCTATCTTTCTTTTTTTCCTCCAAAATACTTCCATATTTGTCTATGTGGCATTTCAGAACTTCAGTAAAAGTTTTAGAAATGCTTCTGCATCCTGCATATTCTTCAACACACACGTGCGTATTTCAAAAGTGTGTTGGGAGGGTGGGAGTAAAACAGTGAATCATTCTGAATCAAAACAAAAATGTACAGCTATTCTTCTGTCATAAATATATTGATATCACTTTTTAAAATTATTTTTAATTCACAGGTAATGGTTATTGTCATTAGAATTCCATGCTCCTGTCTAGAATAGGATATAACTTAACAGTAGTACAAACATGGTCTGACAGAAATCTACCATTTGGCCTTATTATTTTTTTTTTTTTTAACTTTTTGTCAGAGCCATTTCAAACGTGAAAATGGGGTCACCTGTTTGGAGGTGACCCTAGAAGGGTTAAGCTTTGGTCAGTCTTCCCAGCTCTTACAATCCTGAGAGCTGCTGGTTCGTATGGAGGGCACATTGATGAATCCTAGATAATGTATCAAAATGCAATTCACATGTATGAAGCTCATAGGTTTATAGAATTAGTTCATGGCACGGGAGAAAATAGAGGTATTAAAGAGCATTTTTTTGGTACGCCAAAAATTTTAATTTGAAGTGTGGTGTTTCAGATTTGTTCCATGACAATTTTGAATCGCTATGATTAACTACTTTGTTCCTCAATCTCCTTCATCCTGTGACTTTCCAATTCCATGCTGCAAATTCTCTTTTCTGCTGCTGTTGGTACAACTATTCTTCCCTGGAATATGCTTTGAGACTTCTGGAGAAAAGAAGGCCCTTTTTTATATACCTTGTTTGGGGAATGTAACTCTTACGATTGGCTGATTGAAAGCAGTTTCTTGGATAGTTTTTGGGGCATATGTTACTAGACCCACTGAATAAAGGTTGTGAATCATTATTTCCCCTGAGTTTGGTTTGGCCAAATATATAGATATGTATATATAGTGCTCTATGTATATTTTAAGCTAGCCAGCAGTCTGCAAACAATATTTGTAGAAAACTGTTCACCGTCAAGTCATACTAACAGAATTTTACCAATATATCAAAACTTAGCTTTTCTGATTAATACAAAATTTAAGAAAACCACATATATTCTCATTAAATAAACTAAGAGTCTCTATTTGTCTGAAATAATGTAATGTTGTAAATAGTCCTGACATTTACATTTTGTCTTTTGTTCTATCTCTCCATTTTCCTCTCTCTGCTCTTGCTGTGTCCCACAGCAAGAGTTGTTTATATACAGTTGTGATGACTCAGAAAAGTTCAGAAACCTTAGAACACACTTTCACCTCTCTGAACTGAGAAAATTGTTTTTTACCCTCTTTGTTTGTGTGGGGCTTTGTTTGTCTGTTTTGTTTGTTTTGAGTGTTTAGTTTGAGTTTTTCTACTATGAAAGTTGCTATTGAACCTTTTTGTTAACAATCTAGCTATAGCTGATAAATGTATATAATAGGAGATTTTCATCTATGCATGCGCAAACAGAAGTTACGTGGATGTGATTTACAAATACAGAAGCTTATATTTATCTTGTTACAGATAAGTAATGGTGTTTTATTAACTCATAAATGAAGACAACATTAGACCAAATCATGGTATAGACTTTTTCAATGAAGAGGATAAACATACATCAATATATGCTTCATTTTTTATGCTATTGATGTCATATAGAGAAAAATTTTGGTACTATGTGGGACTTTACCCTCACATCAAGACTGTGGTGAAGTATTCAGCTTCGGAAGAAGTTGTGCTCTCTTTCTTCCTCAGTTGCTCTGTCTCACTTTCTCACTGAGACTCTGTCTCACAGCTTGTCTCTGAGTTCCTAATCCAAAATTTAGTGTTGAGGAGCTAGAAAAATATTGCAAGCTGCTGGAAGCATTTAAGTTCTTACTAGACACCATGTTTAGAATGATAACATATGGGCTAATTATAGCAAACATGCTACAGTTTTGACACTTTTAAACTAGGCACATATATATTTACATTAGCTTAAGCTCTTGAATATGTACACAATTCTTTGCTTATTTATTCTTGATCCATCAACATTTTTTTTCAGACATAATTAGTTTCCCTGCCACATATACTGTAACTTCCCTGGAGTAATCTTCAGTCTCAGTAAACACAAAATAGTGAAAGGAAAATTGTACCTAGGATTCTCAAACATAAACTACTTGTGTGTTTCTTTTTTAATTTTTCTTGGAATCACAATGCCCTGGTTACTTTGGGATTCTGAGGTGTGTAGAGTACATGCAGGTGACATTATAGATAATTTCTGAAGAGCAGAGCTGTTTGCTGGGACTAAAGTTTACTGTTGTCATGAGCCCTAGAATTGTGGGAAAGGTATTTCGCTGGACAGGAAAATGTCAATGAAGTATAATAGCATCCCGACATTGGGACATATTTGAACCAGAACTGGACATATCCATACTCTTCCTGTGTGCTTTCACACAACAACAGGGAACTGAGGAGGCGTGAATTTGGTCTGGGCTGGGAGGGGAGAGAGTGGCTGCTCAGTTTCCCTACTGTGAGCACAGAGGATGACTCCTATCAAAGGATTCTCTCCTCCGTGGCCTTTTCTCAGTTGTCTTCAACATGGTATATATTGTTTTCTAAATAGTAATTTAGCATCTTCTGGAATTTGTGGATCCTATTTATTTTCCTCTCTCTGCTGCAGAATACCTTTTAAGATTTTTTTTTTCCTCCCAGCTTCACCATGGAAGCAAAAGATTAAAAGGGAAGGCTTTGAGGAAAGGCAGGAGAATCATGTGGCAACCTTTTCAAGATATAGGTTAGAATAGTTTGAGAAGTATATGGAAAAGAGGAATAGGAAAAAGAAAATCAGATAAAAGAGGTGGAAAGAAGACAAAAATAAATAAATAGTGATGTTATGATTAAGTACAGAAAGATAAAGGCAAAAATAAAGCAAAAAAGGGAAATGACAGGTTGTGTGCAAGAAAAACAGAAGTTGAAAAAGTTGAAAAAAACACATCTACTATGACAGAACTAGAAGTGATGATATGGTAGCCCAGAATACAAGAGTATTATAAAACTTTGGACTGTTCAGCAACTGTCTGATTCAGGTGGCAGATCTATGTCTACCTTTATTTTTGTTCATAAGCAAAATCAACAATGCCGTTAAGCTTGAGAAGTAAAATTGAATTGCATGCTTAGGAAAAGCAAGAATGGTGGACAAGGAATGTTGTTTGGCTTATGTTTTTGTGGCATTTTAATACTGCGAGGTTGACTTTTGTTGAACATTGTTTGCATGGTTACATTCTTATTCTGTAATGTTGTTTAAAATCCACTGTAATTTATTTCCACTCAGCATGTTTTCTGATTGCAATTATCTCTTTATTCTTATCTTTAACTGCAAATCTTAATGACAGTTATGATTAGGAGTCTGTTGTTTATTGATTCTGTTGATATGTGCATAGCAAGTTATTTATGTACTTAATTTAAATTAATTTTATTTGCAGGGTTGAAGCAGCTGTTGTGAAGCTGTGATTTTGTTTCTTTCCTCCCCTCCTACAGACTAGGCAATGAAGTGTCACTTACGTTAGGCTTTTTTTCCAAAAGTTTTTGTTTTCTTTGTCTGTATGTTTCCGATCAGAGTTGCATGAGAAATGACTTTGATAGCTAACATGAGTATATCTTATGTGATTTGTGGTTCTTTATCTCCCTGTGGATTCCTACTCTATTGTGTTACTGCTCTCTGTCTCACATGTGTACATTTTATATATTTTCAAACAGTGATTCTCAGCGGCACATCACAGCTTCCCGGATATACTGACTCTGTGTGTGTGAATTTGTACATACTAAAATATACTTTTTCTTCCCTGTTCTCTTTTCTATCTTGCTTTCTGGAAAAAAAAATATTTCTTAATTCTTCTAATGAGAATCAAAGGTACCTAAATCTATGCCCATGCTCATAATATGTGCAAGAGATATAGAACTTTGCAGTTCTGTATGCCTACTCTTTTCTCCTGCCTCATATACCAAGTCCCTTTTGGTTACCTAGGTGAAGAAAAAGAGATTTAAATAATGGTATAGGCATAATCCACAGGAAAAGGACAATTAACTATGCAAAGACTGTTTTTATGTAGTATTCTGGGACCATTAAAGTCTTTACATTCCCCACTTACAATTGACCAGTGTGAGAATAATGATAATCACATTGTCAAATTAAAATTTTGAGGCAGGAAAATGACTTTTTTTTTTTTTAATGGAGTGTTATTTATCAGATATCATTATGGATTTATTTCACTGCAATTTATAATGAAGTTTTCTAGTCTTACTGACAGATATGAAAAAAAATCAGCAATTTCTTTATATGCCTGTCATGTATTCTGGAAATGGCAATATGTTTTAGGAGATGTTTTATTTGTCACTCAACTGCAAGATACAAGCCTGAATGCAGGACCAAATATGTTGAATTTATGGTACTAAGACTCTGAGACTTATATTTCTTATCAGTAGATGTCACACACTTTGTTTTATATTGTTGGAGTTCCTAGTTGAATCTGTTTCACTACATATCTTGAGAAGGCTTTAGCCATTCACTTTATTACTGTGTAATGGGAAATAAATCAGGGACACAGTGTCTTGTTCTTTTAGATGGTGATAGGGTCAGTCTGCTATATAGGATCATTAATTTGAAGTCATAATGAGCTATTCTGTAGGCACCTCACTTTCCATTGGAAAAGATCTTTTATTTCTGTTCTATTATTTGAGATTTGAGAGCTTTTTTGTTGTTGTTGTTTTGTTTTGTGTGTTTTGCTTGATGCAGTCATTAAAAATGGAAAGTCTATTTTTATTCTCACTCCTGTAGACCTCTGAAAGTGACTGATATGAATTCATAGTTATGAATGTTTAGAGTCATCATTGTCATATTTGTCCAAAGTCTGGAAAGTATGATTTCTTGCAAATAGAATGAACTTGCATATGATTTAATCTCAGCTAGAAAAAATGAACACTAACCACTTTTTGAAATGACTGCATGGTATGAGAACTTTTCATATCAGGGAATAAGAGCTTTCCTTGATTATTTAAGATCTTCATATGATCTTTCCTTCCATATGTCCTCAGGTCTCCGTGCAACCTGTTGCTAAGCTGCACAAATCTGTAATTACTAGAATTTAAGATGAATCCTGTATGTTCGTGATAGTGTGCAATTTCGCTTGGTTCGCTATGGATATCCCAAGAAGTCTTCACAAAACGATATGAAGAGAAGGGAAGTGGTGCATCTGGGAGTTTCTGGCCAGCCATTGTAATCTGCTCTGGAATTCAAGGTCCAGGGAAAGATGAAATGATGGAGATGGAAAAGGAAAATCAAAGATCTCTACTTTTTTTTGTTTTAGAAATTTGACAGGAATATATCAACCCTATAGTTTGAATTTTGTGATCTAGATCTCTTTTCTTCAAGTAAGGAGGAGGAAAAATCTTGCATGTGCACTATCTTCTCCCCTCTCCTCCTGTCTCCCTATCTAACGTGAGAATCACGAGCAGCTCTAATAAGCCACAAATACACAACTATTGTGTGGGGAAAGAGTCTGAAAGATGATCTTAGCTTGTGAAGTCTTGAATCTTAAAAATGTTTAGACAAAACTGCACACTGCAACCAAACTTTGTACTGCCAGGGAATTCTCAGATCAAATGCCCTCCTGCTCCCACTTATTCCGGAGCTGTGATTACTGCAGGAGTGGCATCATCTGTGTCAATTACGTGTGCTCTAGCTGCTCGGACAATGGGGTTCTCTATCGAGTCATCTTGTGTAGCTGTCAGAAGCTGTACCATTCTGTGGAAGGTCTGTTACCAGTGTCACTAGTATTGTTTTCCTAAAATAGCCTTCTGAACGGCTATTGAATGAAGCGTGAAGGAGCAAGGCAGACTTTGTCGGTGTTGGTGCAATGCCCTGTTTAAATAGCTGTCAAAATATACTTTTTTTTTATAATAATACCTTACTTTTAATTTCTGCTTTCTACATTTACTAGTCAAACTGAGTAATTTGTCAGGACAAATAGGGATTATTTCAAATTTAAGATACAGCAGAAAAGTGAGTGGTTGACAGGTCTATTTGTTTCAACTTGTTGGAGAAATATTTTCCCATTGCTTTCTACCCAAAAGCTATGCAAATATAAATTAATATTCAAAGAAGCAACATAACAACTGTTATTAATGTACGGTGCCCTCCTAACTATTTATTGCTGCAGTACAACTTGTAGTTAATATGAATCTGTTTTCATTGTAGTTTATTAGCAATCAACAATTACTATTTGGATCTAGTGTTTACAAACCATAATGCATCATTCTCTTATCTTTTATTTATGAGACAATGTCAAATGTAAGAAGCAAATTATGCATTTATATTCGGTTGGAAGAGCTCTGCACTCTAGAGCATATTAACTTTGCCATGAGGTGGCAGTGTTCAGTGTTCTGCTCTGACTCCCATGTACAGCTAATCTGCTTTAATCTCACATCAGAGGAGAAAGTAGTCTCTTTAGTGGTGTCTCACATGGAGGCAACTGTGATTTTAAAAATAGTTGGAGAAAAACCCATATCCATTAAAGTCAATGGGAGATTTGCAATTTACTTCTGAGAAGCCAAGTTTTCATCCCTTTTGTTCACTATGTTCAGTTGACACCTGTGTTTAGCAAAGAGAAAGCAGAAGAGAATGTATTCCTTCTGTTCATCCTTCTCTCAAGGGAAATAATTTTTAGTACGCGAAAAATGTTTGAAATGGAACTTTGTAGATCCTGCTGCTCCCATTTTTATAGCTGTCAGCTTCAAGCAAAATATTTTAAGAATGGAAAAATTATACTATCATATTATCTCTGGTGTGATTACAACTGTTAGTATAAAATTAGCATTTTGCTTCTGTATTCTTTAAATTGCTACAATTACAGTTGCATATAACTCTGATGATTGTATTTTTATTAGATTATCAGATCCCTATTGTGCTATTTTGAAGATGATATGAATTTACAGTAAAACTCCATTGTTCAATTGAACAGTACTGAAAAGGACGATATGAATTTTTGAAAATGATATGCATTTACCGTAAAACTCCATTGTTCAGTTGAACAATACTGAAAAACAATACAAACAAAAGCATCTCAAAGAAAGCATGTATAATATTAAAAACAGATGTTGAGGTACTAGTAGGTGCTATATTTTACTTCTGATTTAGTGCTCCATTATGATATTGGTAAATTGTCCTTACTTTTTATTATTGAGTAATATAAGAAGTTATTTAATTTCAATTATCTTTCATATAGAGGGCTTTCACTGCCAAAATAAAATTTTAGTAAATGCTAGTATTACTTTTTTAACATTAACTTACAATTAGTATTAATTAACTAATGCTTAATTGACTACATTAAAGTGCATTTTAGTAAATTATTACTTAGTATTAAAATTTTAGCATTAATAGCTCTTTCAAAACTGAAAAACATTTTATATGCTAAATTATTTTTGTAATCTCTGAAAAAAATTTCTAGAATAAGGCAAAATCCGTTGTTATCTATTTCTGCATGAGAAATGAATTTAATTCCTGCCTGTTTTATGTGTAATATATGGTCATTTTGCTAAACATTTATAGGCAATACAGTCAATAGCCTGAATAAGTTTGGATAAATTTTCCAGGTTGGTTTGAGTTCATTAAAGCAGGATCAAATCTGCCTAAGACACTCACAACAACCATAATACATGATATAAAAGTGTCTAAAAATGGTAAAATCAGTTTATTTTCATTGAAGAAAAGGTTTCAGGCATAAAAATCACAATCGAGATGCATGCATTACTTATTATGGGAAAAAACCTGGCCTGGGACTGGTTTTCTGGAATTTAAAGCCCAAGGAATCTGGGAGTGAGGTGGCTTTATGGATTTAAACTATTCCAGTTTTCAGTTTGGTGATATATCCCTGTATATTGAGTTAATTTTTTGCATATCTGTCATGATTAAGAATCTCCTGAATTCTCTAACTCTCTTCTAACATCCGTCTGAGAAAAGCATAGAAAAATTGCCTGCTTCAGCTACACCTTGCATGAAACACAAGTGTCACAGTGGGTAGGGCATGGAAAGGTGTGACCTCTAGTTTACCAAATCCTTTGACTTTCCGGAGCTGTGCTCTGACGAAAGAGAGTGGCTTCCCAGTCAGCAGACATTATAACTCTACGTTGTATCTGTAATGTCACAAGGGCACAGTGCTTGTCATATGGAATTACTAGTGACAGTTGATGGGAAACATAATGTGGTGAAATGATTAAAAGCACACCTGTGATCATATTATCAATAAAAATTAAAATGGCCTGTCTCAACTGACTTTCTCTGCTGTCATGTACTGTGCACAATTTCCATGGTAATGAAGCATTTATGCTGCTTATGCTAGTCTTAGATAATGTGTTCCCCTCAGGTGTACGGTTTTTATCATCACCCATTTTACTGTATGAATGCTGACGTTGTAGATGATTGCAGATGTGCCATAATGCTTGGTTCGTGCAAATGCTCTCCCTATCCCTTTCTCTACATAGGTATTTATAGCTCTGCCACAAAACCACTGAATGTTGCATATGTCAGTATATTGAAACTTTCCTTGAAAAGATTTAGCAGATGAATTGATGCAGCAGAGGGTTGGCATATAAATTTTACCTAATATTATGCATTTATATGTAAATAATCTATATATAGAATGTATTCTTTAAACTGCATGCATTTTCAGTGTTCCTTCCCAGACTGTTCTGGAGAAGCCAGTAAAAATACTGAATTCTTTAAATATCCAAAGCTGTATAATATATATATATTTTCTATTTAAATGATGTTGATAAAAGCATATTTCATCTTGGTTTATTCAATGATTCCTTCCCCTTCCTTCCCCTAGGGGCCTCAAATCAGTTAAAAATTTCACCGTGTTTAATGCTGAAAAGATAAGTAGAGAAAAAAATCACCGTATGTGCAAAGACAGACAGCCCAGTAGTATTAAAGACTGCCACTGAATGAAACATGTTGAATAGGTTTTCCATGTGATAGGTTCATATTTCACTTAGGATAGTCTCTAGTTATGCTGTAAGGTTTGGGAAAAAGAGTCCTATTTAGATTTTTGATTTCTAAATATTCCTTTCTTGGCCCTCTGAGCCTCTCTGCTCTAGAGGCAATCCACCTCTTGCAAGACAGATTTGTTTGTTAGTTACTTTTATACTTTGTTTTGAAATTTTTCTTAAATGAATTAAACCATAAAAGTGATAATAGTTTAGAATAAGTATTTCTGGCCAAAATATATTTCACTAACGTTCCCTTAAAGTTCTTTTTTTTTTTTTTCTTTTCCTTAACCTTTCTTTCTGTTTTACAGATTTCCCCCATAGGAAAATATTACAGCCTTCAAATATCAGAGTTTTATAAGACTGTAAACTGCATGTTACTGTTAAAGTACTTTATATAATTAGCAATCTTTTTCTGAGCCATATGCCTTTTATTTGAAATGAGTGTGTACTATTCAGTTCTGTAAACTACAGTATTGTGGAAGTACTGTAAAATATATCATATGTGGAAGTTAACAGGTTATTAACTTCTAAAGGTGGAAGTGCATCTAAAAGCAAAGAATGATGGCACAGTCACCAGCAAAAATACACTCACTGAACCACGGAAATTGAATAATTTGTTCTCTGTAGTTATAAAACTAAGAAGAACAAAGAATTAATAATATTTACAAAATGATACACAAAAGTCATATGACCTCACACAGTTATGACTATTCTATTTTTCAGAAAAACTGAATGATGTTGGCACAGCCTAATTATATTAACTTTTCATGAGGATATTTATGATGCCATTGAACCTCATCTTCTTACTTAAATATGTATGTCCATCAGACTCACAACTTTGTTATCATAGACCTTGTGTTGAACTTCTGGGCTCCAGTTTAGAGAAATGCCAAAGTTCAATTGTCTTAGAACAGGTTTGAGAAAGTCAGTTATGGTCAACAACCAAAACCTAATTAATGAAGAAAGTAAAAAATAATAGAAAGAGAAAATAGGGTGATGTTTGCAAAACATGTTCATGAAATAGATTAAGACCTATATTCACCTGAGGCTACAAGGAACTATAATAAACACTGTAAGTATTATTAAATTAGTATGGCCAGAGAACAGGCAGATAATAGTAAAAAGTACTTTGATGGTTCAATTGAGTCATTGAGAATGCCCTTCTTTCAGAAGTGTGCCCACTAGAGATTGAAAAGAAGATATACATTTATTTAATCAGAAAAAAAGTGCATCTTTTTCAGAGATTGAGATTGATGTCCAATCTCAATCAGATCTGGGACTTGTTTTAAGGAGATACAGGGCTCTTTATTTAAGATTTTGTTATTTTTCCTAATTTCTCGTAGTATATTCCTTTGAATCAAGCTCAAATTGACAACATCAAATTTAATCCACTTTTTTTTGTGCATCCAGTACCTGCATATTTTTTCATTATGTAGAAAACACTAAAATAGCAATATCCTTACTGCAGTCTCTCTTGATTTTGCTTCTAACCTAGAAAACATTTAAATAGGTTCAAAGTTACAAATATAGGACCACGTCCATTGATCTTATTGAAACAAATGTTTTTTGTGCATTTTCTGATGCTTTCTGAATGTAGAGATGCTCATTGTTTCACAGAATCAGCGTTGTATTTTGTCTTGGATTCAGATGACAAAGAGCAAATGAAAATTATCTACTGCTATTCAAAATTTATTTCAGCAGATTTATTTGTTTATTTGTTCATTTCTTGGTATGATTTAAAAGAATAAAACTGCACTTTTCAGCTTATACACTTACGGCTGTTGAGACAATTGAACATAATTTCATACTTAAAATATGTTTTCATTAAAAATCTCTTTATTCTTCTAATTTCATTGTCATCAGGCATTAGGTAGGGAAAAATGGTGGTCCTTTATTAGCCCATTCTGAACTTACTGATAAGCTTATGAAGAGACCATATTTGTATTTGCATTAATTAAATTGTTTATACGTGTAGTTTATGCTTTCAACATGATTCCAGCCACTGATTTGGCCACTCAATTGCTTTATAATCGACTAAACAAGTAAGATCTATGCATCTGAATGCTTTCCGGTTATATCCCTTTGGGATAGTTGGCAGAAGGAACTGATTCTTAGACTTTCTGTCAGAACCTATCCTGATAAAAGCAGTAAGTCCAATAGGCAACTTCAGTAGAGGATCTCATAGAGAGAAATGGTGATAAATGGGGCTAAGTCTTGTTGGAGGCCAGTGGTGTCCCACAGGGGTCAGTACTGGTCCCAGTGCTGTTCATCAGTGACTTGGACAAGGCCACAGACTGCCCCCTCAGCAAGTTTGCAGATGACACCAAACTGGGAGGAGTGGCTGACACTTCCGAGGGCTGCGCGGCCATCCAGAGAGTCCTGGACAGCACGGAGAGTTGGGCAGAGAGGAAGGAGATTCAATAAGGACAAGTGCAGGATCCTGCCCCTGGGTAGAATAACCCCAGGCACCAGGACAGATTAGGGGTTGACCTGCTGGTAAGCAGCTCTGTTGCGAGGGATATGGTAGTCCTGGTTGACAACAAGTTAACTACGAGTCAGCAGTGTGCCCTCGTGGCCAAGAAGGCCAATGGGATCCTGGCTGCATGAGGAGGAGCGTTGCCAGCAGGTCGAGGGAGGGGATCCTGCCCCTCTGCTCAGCTCTGGTGAGGCCGCACCTGGAGTATTGGGGGCAGTTCTGGGCTCCTCAGTACAAGTCGAACATGGAGCTTCTAGAGAGGGTCCAGCCGAGAGCCACGAAGATGACTAAGGGACTGGAACATTTGTTGTATGAGGAAATACTAAGCACACTGGGCCTGTTTAGTCTGGAGAAAAGAAGGCTGAGAGGAGATTTGATCAACATGTTCAAGTATCTGAGGCGTGATTGTAGGGAAGATGGGGCCAGGTTCATCTCCATGGTGGCTGGTGACAGGGTGAGGGGTAATAGGTCTAAGTTGAACTCCAGGAGGTTCCACCTCCATATAAGGAAGAATTTCTTTCCTGTGAGGGTGACAAAGCCCTGGCACAGGCTGCCCAGAGAGGCTGTGGAGTCTCCTTCTCTGGAGATCTTCCAAAGCCACCTGGATGCCATCCTGTGCCACATGCTATGGGTGTCCTTGCTGGAGCAGGGGGTTGGACTAGATGATCTCTAGAGGTCCCCTCCAACCTCAGCCATTCTGCAATTCTGTGATTCTCTGATTTTGTTAATGCACCAAAATGACTTTCTGAACTGCAGATTCATCACATACCCTTTCATCTGAAATTTCTAGTTATTTTATGGTATTGTTTACAGAATTGTATATTCATAAATCTATGTAAGCAACCTGATAATTTTGATTTTTTAGTAGATATTACTAGTTAATTGAGGGCTACCATGCAAGGCTCATCCTTACACTGGCAGACAATCAGATTCAGGATCGTAGGAGATCTCTCATCGTCTATTATTTTAGCATTCTTATTATTAATGCAGCTTTAGTTTCCTTAATTTTGCATACTGAATTAACTGAAATGGCAGCATACTGCTGTTTTTATTGCATCTGTTCAAGAAAGAAGGGAAGATAAACCTATAGGAGAAGTTTCTATTTTTAACGCTAATATGAATATAGGTGGAAATTCACTTTCACGGGTCTCTTTTTGACCTTCTACAATCCAATTTTTCTTTTTATGCAATCAGCAAATCGAGTGATTATACTCCTTGTGTAAAGATCCAGGGTTAATGTTCCATAGTTCTTTTACATGAATAGAAAAAATGAAAAGGTTTTCCAGAGAGATACTCAAGCCACTAAAATTGTGCTGCTTCTCTGAATCACTCCAGATAGGACTCACTCTCAAGTAATGTCAAGGAACTCTTGGATGGGGTCTGCATTTCCTTGGCTGGTCTTTCCTCTTTCTTGTTTTCTTTCTACTTATGAGGATTTTAAAAGTTATCTATTTATATGTATATTTATTATATCACGGAGTATTAAGCAATTTTTTCTTCTGGAAGATGTTATTTATCTCTAATCCCTTTTCAAATAATAGCACAAGATACCTTCTTCTTGTTCAGGCTGATTCTCTCTTGAATGTTTGTCTTGAATCTTAAGTTATCATTTCTGTACTGATTACACCACAGATACTTTTCCACCTCTGATTTCTTCTTTGCTGCATAGTATTCCCAAATGTCAACCTACTAAGATCTCTTGACCATCCTATCTTTCATATGGGAAATACATACTGTGTCTGCTCCATACTAAGTTGCTCCATTTTCTGACTAATTCTGTCATCATTTTAATTTGTCTGCCAAAAGTTATGAACTTGCAATTTAAGACTGTTTCCCCTTATTTTCCCTATTTTTTCAGTGCCGATTCCCTAATAAATCAAAAGTTTTCTTTTTGTCCTCAGTGTAAAAACCTGACACCTGTCTTAACAGTTTCTTCTCTGAGCTCTGTGTACCCTTTCCTTGACTGATCATCAGTCCATTAAGATTGGCCTAAATTAATAAGACTATACTAATCTTTTCTCCCTCTCTGATACCTACCTATCTCTTTTTCTTCAATGGACATCATCCTCTTTCTGTCTGAGGCTTTGAAATAATAACTATTTTACTGATTGTTATTTTGACCATATTTCCTTGCACTTATTAGACCCTCATCCTGTTTTCTTAGAAATTTCTGTCATCTGTAGCGCACTGCAGATATATGCAGTATATATGCAATGCGCTTTTCTGCACTTCACAGATCATGGTTTGTTTTGTTTTGTGTGTGTGCTTGTTTTTTCCTGAAGGTGGGGAGTGGGGAGAAAGAGTTTAGAAAGCATTCAAGGAGCCAAAAAAACTGTATTGACTCTCTTATGGTGCTAGGTTAAATATAACATTTTCCTTTAAAAATATTTTAGGATATTTAGACACAAATTATCAAGAACAGACATAGAATTTAGCTTATGAAAAAGAGATATAGCTTTAAGTAACTTAGTAAAGAAACTGCCGATTTTTATTTTATTTTATTTTATTTGTGAGAGAGAGAATATTTACCAATTGCTGCTTGTCATATTTTCATTTGCTGTTCTATTCACCATTGTTGCCACAAAAATGTTCCTGAAATTGAATTTGCTGTCTGCGATATTAAGTGTTCCTGTCCAGTAGCTGTGAGATAGTGTATCTACCAGCACGTGGAAATGGATCAAAAGCAAAACTGTGAAGCATTATGCTACAGGGAGCATCTATTTCAGTTTTGTCTCTAGTAGGCTGAGTACTACAGAAAGTTTAAATGTAGAAATTCTTTGTCTGAATGGAGTCTTGATAGAGGAAGAATGATTCCACACTTCATTACCGTTCTAAAAAGAACTGTTGTTATTCCTTCTCCTAAGAAATATTACCATTTCCATTTGCTTCAATCTTCAGATGTGTGTGCATTTTGATTTCTTAAGATTCAGTGAAACAAGCAGATAAATACCTTGTAATCACTAATCCTTTTTACATAGTGAGTAGCATAGATTGGTATGTATTTAGCCAGTATATGAAGTGTCATTTCACAAGCTTATTTTCTGGCTTTCCCATACAAGTAATGTTGTACATGATTTTCCATACTGAAGATATAGACCTAGAGTAAAAGATTACCATTATCAACATTTAAGATACATTTAAACACTTTATTTTTACTTCATAAAGTTAGTAGTTTTTCACTCTGCACTGAAACTAGAAAAAGAAGAATGTAAAAAAAAATTATGTTACTAGTTTATTTTGTTTTACTTTAACAACTTATTTAGTTTTAAGATTTATGTGAATGTTATTGACTTCTCTTTCTATATACCTAATATAAATGAGAGCTTCTATCCTGCTTTGGCCTGCAGTTTATATTGACTACTAGTGAAATCACAAGAGTTTTTTTGTTGTTGTTTTTCGTTTTGCTTCTCAGTGTTGGTATTATGCACCTATAGACTTGACCTATGACATCATAGACTTTACTGTAAAACACATTTTCAATAATTTTTTCAAATATTCAGCATCAATATAAATTCATTCTGTGTCCTCAGTCTTTTCACAAGTTGCAGAAGTTCATGTATTTAGGAGTTGTTAGTAGGAACTATACCTGAACAGAGCTTTGAAAGACTTGACTGATTTATCTGCTGATAGACTTTACATGCGGGCTTGCCTTGTCATTCACATCAGATAATGGTGAATACCTTTTGTTGGATAGGCGGTGAAACCACTTTTGGCGTGAACATGCTCTTGTGCATAAAAATGAGTGAATCGTTGTAGGCAGAATCATACATCAAATGTATGTGTGTTTGTTTGTTTTTTTCCTTGTTTGTTTTTAAATACAGAACAACGTACATTCACAAAGTAGCGTGTAAAATATGTTTGGAAATTTGATTAACAGTCACATAAGCATAGTTATTAGTACCTTTTCATTAGACTCACTTTGATATTTGCAAACTCTATGTAGATATGCTTATATGACACATTTGTTTTTAAGAAATGGGGATTTCAGTTTCTACTTCTTTGATATATAAATTACATTTTATTTCATCTATCTAAAATGTTTTACAGTTATGTAAATACCTGTAAAGATATTTACCCAGTAGTGGTACTTTTGATGGTAAGGAGAATGGTTAGTACATCTTTAAACTGCTCCTCAATGCTATGCAGATGTCAAGATTTTTTTCAACCTGAAGTAGCAAATTTTCACAGTTTTGTTTTGTTTTATGTAAATGGAACTTTTTACAGCTATATGCTGTAATGCTATAAATAAAATAGCTATAAATGTGCTGGTATAGACTTGAAAAAAAAAGAAAAGAAACCCTGAGTATTACTGGATTGTATATATATATATATAAATTTTTATTAAAAAAATATATATTTTTCTTTAGTCTGAGATTTCTACCTTGGTAAGTCTTCATGGCCACATGATATTCAGAATTAAAATACAGGCTCATACTATATGACTTTCTTGTTTCATTTTAATTCTGGGGTAATTATACCTTCAGATGAACCCAGTGGAAAGGTCATTTTTAGAACTGCTGGTGGATCAAGACTGTGAAGTTTGATTCTGTATGTTTGTAGAAAGGTACTAAAGTCCAGATTTGAAAAGTTACCTATCTCTGTCCTGCGAGGAAAATCATTTCTTTGAGAGTGGCAAAATCTGCATTACTGTAGGCTAGTAGGATTTCCTGCTTATTGGTATGATACATTCTTGGTTTTAATTTTAAGTTTTCTTCTTAGTTAAACATTTGGACATGTCAGAGCATAACACAGGTGACACAAAAACTATATATTTTTGGTGCACACTCTTCTTATACTGTCAATGTTATATTCCTACGCAAAACCTGAGAATTAACTCACACAGAAATACCTATTGTACTTTATACTTCTACTTTATGCTTCTTTTCCTCAAAGAGAGTATATTAAATATTGTTCTATTCGCTAGTACTGGACAACTTTAAGTAATCTTTCAAAGACTGTGTTTGTTTTTCATGCTAGAAAATTGCATGGAACGTTTTGTGGATGGTAATATTGTTAAGATCAACCTAAAGGTATGTTTTAAACAGAAACATGGAAATACAGAGACTGATCAGGAAGCTGTAAAAAAATAGGAAGATAAATAAAGCTAGTTAGAGGCAAGTGAGCATACAGAAAAAAACTGAGTTTCAATGTTTTGGAATGATGCTTAGCATTTTATAGAGGCTCAACCACCTAATTTTTAGAACAAAATATACACATTCTGCCTTATACATATGGAATGAAAGTTCTGTGTTGAGCGTGGAAAATCTAACTTCTATTATAAGGATTAAAATCATTAAGCCACTACATCGTAATCTATAGAAAGTCTGCTCTTTTAAGCACTTGCTGTAGTGCAAAATAAAAGCAGGCTGGATATTACAAAGACAAAAACTGTGTAAGAAAATCTTTTGGGGAGGGAATAGGAAAGGATGTGAACAGGAGACAATATGTAATTGAAATTCATTATTTTAACATAGACATTGTCATGTTAATTATATTAAAATCCCTTTGTAGGGAAACAAGTTATATTTTGAAGAAATGTAAGAAAAACATAAAATGGTCCTTATAAAATGGTAAAGAGATTCAGGTGAACACATGCAGAAAGATGGAGGAGCCCCATGATTCCCACATTAAAATTAATTTTTTTCTGTTACTCTGTAGTTGATCTTAGTCAATGAATTCAGAATGTTTTCTGAACAAAGAAGAAAGAGAGATACATATAAGCAGAGAAAATGACTGAAGTGTAATTCTATTATAGAACTGTATTTAAATTAAAAAACAAATAACAAAAAAAACATATTTTTTATTATTATTTATTTATTATTGGGTCAGTAGAAGTTGTGTAATTCCTTTTTCGCTCATACTGATTGCATTTAAAGCAACATAAAGCTCTAGATCTTCTGGGATGTCCAAGAACTTTTGACCACTATTTACAATTGATGGTGGATTAGTTATTGGTTTACAAATGTTTTGGAGCCTCTAGAAAGCCAATATGATATAATTTCACCTGCAGAAATTCAGGTTCCTACTTCCTACTTTGTCAAATTCTAGATGGTAAGATTTTTGTTGTGTTCCTAGAGCTATGTTGTTAGACTCTAGTTTTGACAAATACAGGGTATGGGTGCAGCTCAATTTTCAACAAATGCTGCCATAACCCCCCTACAATTCTCTAGTCTTCAAACTATGCAAAAGAAAGAAAAAAAAAAGTATTTCGACATGCTTTGAATTAACATCTTCATATTTTGATTTCGTCTTCATATTTTAATGTTACTAATACATTAGCTGAGATAAGAATCTATGTTAAACTCACTATGTCTTGCTCTGTGGTACATCAGTTCCCAAACTAGTGCAATCACTTTGATCACCAGATACTCAGTATTACTTCACTGTCAGTCATATGTCCTCCTTGTTTATATTAAATAATTTCTGTTTAAATAATTAATTTTCTATAGAAAAAAATTGCTTAATTCTATTGATTAAAATAAATTGCCTATAAGAATGATTGCTTTGATATTTTCCTTTCAAGTCTAACCATTTTCAGCTTGTTCTAGCAAAGAAATCCTTGAATGATATCGCTTTTTGTTGAAAAGATGAAAATTGATTTATTTGTAAATTAACCATGAGAAAATCTGGAGAAAATTATTTCTCTTTCTTTGAAAGAAGAGGAAGTGTGATTTTTTTTTTCTTAGATTAAAGTTAAACATGTAGCAGCTGTCTAAAGATTTTGAAAGTATTTGAGAGTTAGAAAGTCTTCAGAGGAAATACACCTGAGAATTAAAGGCAAGGAGGGCAAGCAGAGATGTTTTCTTCCAGATTTAGATATGCTTTATACTTTTTAAAATATATTACTTTAAATATATCATTCATCTTGTAGAATTAGGCCCCAGAACTTACTTAAAAAATATCAGTTAATGTTCTTGTAAAACCTAAAATTGGCACTGATACAGTATGTGTATACACAAATGTCTTAAATAGCTTGGAGTTGCATAATCAAATGCTCCATTTCTGAGCATTTGTTTTAATCATACTTTTCCAAAAAGGTCACTGATTCTGTGTTCTTTATCTGCTAGCTGACAGCACTGGACACTTGGGTCTAATTTACAGAAATCTGAGCATGCTCACCTGACACCAAGTTTAGTAGGAGCTCTGCTCTAAGTCTAAAAACTCCCTTTACTCTGAAAAACTCCCAGAGTTTTAGCTCTGTAATTGTAAAAACACCCTTTACTCTGAAAAATAAACGCACGGACATTGCAAATTGAGCACCCAAAAATGGGCATGTAATTTATAATTTGACATTAATCCCTTTGGTCTTGGCTTCCCTTTTTTAAAATGACAATAATTTTCCATCATCTCATATGGATATTCTGAAGATTGATTAACTAATGATAGTTATGAATGAAGCTCTTATAAAGAAAATGTCACTGAAAAATCCACTGGGGAGTTACTGATTCTGCCTTCAGAGGAAAACTTGAGTAAAGTTCAGTTATTAAAGACAAGGAAATATAAAGGAAAAATAAAATAATGAATAGTATATATATACATTTTAAGTTTAGCTTATATCAAATGGAAATAAACAGAAAAGCTTTTAGGTGTGGAATCTTTATTCACGTCTGATGTGCTTTAAAAATCAATCAATCAATCAATTAATAAATAAAGCTAATCTCCTGAAGATCTTCAGCTATACAAAAGTATCTTTATATTTTTTTCCAAATAGTTAGTTGTCAATATCTTGATTCCTGTCTTTTCAGCTGACATCTTTTATGTAATTCATTTCTGCAGACAATATTTGCACGTAACGTTCATATAAAAATCATAGCATGTTAAAAGAGACATTTGCACATCCTTAGTAACTCTGCAGAACTATCACCACTAGGGTTTATGAAGATGCCAATGTGAATGGCACTTTTAGAAACAACCAGTCACTTCTCAATGAATCTATTTGGGGGCAGGCTTTTGTGGGGTGGGAATCTTTTGTTTAGTTTGATGGGTTTTTTATGTTTCTGCATAAATTACATTCCCTACAGAGATGTTTTACATACACATGCAATCTAAAAAGGAAAAAAAAAAAAAGCAATATTTGCTTTGAAACAAAAGTGAGGACTTAGCTATCTGGAATAGAAGAGTCTGTGTTCATCAATGAGACAAAAAATAGCTGTACTTCATTTTGCAGCTTTTTTATAAATGGTGCTTGAGAACCAGTGTGAGGTATCTCCTGCCTCACACTGCATGTGGAGTAAAATTACATAACATCATTTAACATGAAGACTTTTTAAACAGTTTCTTTGTTGCCACAATGATGTAATGGTACCAAACTGGTCTGCTTATATATTATGGAAAAAGTGTCATAAACCAGCAACATACTCTTATGGTTGCTTACAAGCTATTTTGCAGCAATACCTTTAGCAAAGGAAGTTTATCAGGGAAAAGTTCAGAAAAGAATTCCACAATTTAGAGTGTTTTAGAGAACCTGCATGACAGTGAAAGACTTGAGCCAAATCTGTTTACTTACCAGCAGACCTGTGGGGAAATTAAAACCTAGAACAGTTAACTAAAGGACTGGGGCAGACTATCAGACAGTAGCCTTTCAACTGGGACTAGAGGTTTTTCTAAAAAGAAACTTCTATTGTTTAATTGGAAGACAAGCGCTTCGTGTGGAAAATAATGAATTGAATTCTTTGGTGATATGTAGGAGTTCAGACGAGATGATTAGAAAAGTTCCCTCGGGCCTAAAACTCTGTGAACCATTTCTCTATTACACAGTGCTTTGGGTTTGCTTTTTGCTTCAGCAAGATATTTTCTAATAAGCTATAGGGTGGGCTTGGCAAAAGTGCTTAAGTCTGCCTTAACTTTGGTCCCAGGGAGACACCCTCACGCTCAGCGGAGCAGCATGAGCTAGTACTAAGTGCTCCTGAGAGTTGCACCTGAAGGAGAATAATGCATATTTAGATAGTTAATTTGAGGAACGTGTTGACATTTTTGCACTACTGATATGGCTTATAGTTGGCTCATGGTGAGGGATTAAAATTATATTTATGTGATAGCTTTTGTAACAACATCATTTTACATCAGAAGATTGTTGCTGGTCAAAAAACATACTGTTCTAATATGACAACTAAGACTGCTGATTATAGTAGGGGGATAAACAAGGAAGGAGAAAAGCAGTCACCATGTAAGTAAAGCAAGGTTTAGAAATACCTTTTTCTTCACAAAATACAGAATCACAGAATCATAGGGACATCTAGAGATCCTTATCTTTTACCAAAACAATCCTCCAAAAATAACAGACAAAAACTTTTAGACCCTTTAGGGGTTTCTAGAACAAACACTCAAAAGAAGATCAAGAAATTATGTCTTCAAAATGTTATGTTCATAAAAAGTTTCGATCTTTTTGTCTGATCTGATACTTGTCTCTGTTTTTTGCTTCTTTCCCTCAACAATGTCTGCTTTTTACCAAATATATAATTTTTTTTAATAAATTGGCTTCATCCCTATTGTAAAAAAATGGAAAAAGGTACCATCATGACTATAGCACACAGCTTTATGCATACTTACATCTTTGTCTCATATTTTTAGGTTATGATTAAGAAGTTGTGAAATACGGTAAAACGCTGTTTACTTTTATGGCTAGCATATATTTTTCTTTTTCTTCTCTCCTTTTTTTTTTTTTAATATAAATCCTAAATTTTTAATACACTATTCCCAGAAAGTGGAGAAGTCCTCTGAGAAATCAGAAGGCTTTGGTCTCAGAAAGGTCCTCTGAATTAACCTGATTACACAGCAGGTGCAAATGTAATAGAAGAGTTAAACTTCTCTAGAACTCTTCCTGTTTCAGTTGGAATTAAAGCTATTTGTTCATAATTACATTCTCTAGTCTTTGAGTAACCTTGTTTCAGTTCATTGGGCATCTTAGCGTATTCAGAATATATTGCCGTGATAGATGAATAAAATTTAGCTGAAAATATCTTGAGTCTTCTTTTACAGCTTTTCACCTTTATTGCAAGGCTATAGCAGGAGATTCTGGAAGAATTTAGTGATCTGTTCTGTATGCCAACAGCTACAAATTCCTTCAGTACTGGGGGAGGATGCAGTGGGGGGACTTTTTTTTTTTTAATTATTCCTCTCTATATATTACAGTCCTTTTCAGAATTGTTTCCTTGCTCAAGCTATCTAATAATTTAGAGTTTCTAGAACTTATGGAAGATGTAATCACACATTGCAGAAACAATTCTAACAGTATCACTCTCATTAAAAAGTGTACATTGGATGGAGTTAGAAATCTTTTGGCTAACCCTTGTATCACCTCGGGGGAAAAACTGACACTCTTAATCCCTCCTAACTTCCAGAATGATCCTCAAAGTTCCAGGGGTCTTTCAAGCATTAAAAGTTATGTATATGCATCATTTATAAATTCTTTCCTTCCAGATCTAAAATTGGCTGCCAAGAAGCCTTAAACCTGATTTCCTAAAAATAAAAAAGTTATTAGTGTATTTCAAAGGTGTAGGGAAGCTAACAGATAGTGTGAAGACAAAAAGAAGGTCTATATACATATCAATACAAGTCAGTGAGCTCCATGCTTCCTATTACTTGCTATAGAAGAGATAAGAGATCTATGATGACTACTTTTACTTTTTCATCTGAGTGCCAGGAACCAACTTTCGTAGCAGAAGTTGCCAGTGTATTCCAGTTACCTCTGCATTTTAGGCCTAGATCTTGTTACACTGAAAATCTTGTCATGGACAAAAGGGAACTCACCATGCACAATGAAACAGGAGTTGATTACAAAGTAATTGATAATAAATTTTAAAAGTTTAATAAAAAAAAAAAAAAAAACACAAAAGAAAACAAGGAGGAGTTATTGTTGGACCAGCTGCAATAAGACTAATGCAGTCTTTCAAATTCAAGCAAATTATGTTGCTCAAATTAATCATGGAAAACCTTGTTAGTAATTGTTTACACTGTTACACAAATAGACTTCCTAGTTTCTTCCAAATGTCCTTCCAAGTCCCACATTCCCACCCGAGAGAAGAGGCTGGGTGAGCACCGTCAGGATACAACACACAGGAGCATTTTCACCAGCAGCACTTACAAGGCTGCAGTCTCCTTGGCGTTTATTTATCTGTGATGGTACCTCATGGTTCAGGAAAAATAAAGCCCTCCAATCTAAGTGGAGGTGGCATGAGAGTGTGCTCTCTGTAATTGGTGGCTCCTGATGGGAGCCTCCTGAGTGCAGCTACTCTTCATTCTCCTGAACATCCTCCTTTGGGTTGTGCTCTTAGCACCCAGCAAGGTATTGCAAAGGGGCATAAGTTATTTACAAAAAAAAAAACTTGAGGGGCATATAACATGTGTGCAAACTAGCACAGATATTTGACTCATACTGCAAATAAAAAATGCGCCAATAAGTTTCATCCTATAGCAAGCACTTGTAATACTAGGCAGACACCATTTCTATCAAATAATGAGAATTAATACCATAATGAGAATCCAGCTTGTATCAGTGCTACAAATTGCCTTGTACTCCTTCAAAATAAAATAAAATAAAATAAAATAAAATAAAATAAAATAAAATAAAATAAAATAAAATAAAATAAAATAAAATAAAATAAAATAAAATAAAATAAAACAAAATAAAACAATATTTTGATGGATAAAAACCTGTATTTTCTTTTTATTTTCTCTGGTTTATTAGCTTATCAGCATAGTTTTTTTATTTTAGTTTGAAAAAGTAATGGCAGTTTATGATTACAGAAAATTCATGTAACGTATTTTTAAAATCTTTTTTGTAAGTTTGGACAAATAATTTTTCTTACATAGGTTATTTTTGCTTAAAAACTTACAGTTCATGCACAGCTTCTTCAGTGGTTTTTGAAATTTTAAAGATAAATGAGTCTTACTTTAAGTGTTTTATTGATTAGAAAACTGAGGCAGAAAGCAGCCTGTTTATTGCCAAAAGTAATGATTTAGAATATAGCAAAATACATTTTGTGTGTGTGTGTGTGTATGTGTAGCCTGCCCCTACATTTTCAGCATGGATTATTATAAATGAATGTTTTCCTCTATCCAAAGTGTTTGGGGATGGTTGGATTGGGTCATACATAGGAATTTGCATTCATGTTCTTTCTAGAACTGTCCGCTGCCAAAGCAGTACAGGCCTCATTCAAGTTGACAAGAAGAAAGAAAGATTTGCAGACATTAAAGGCATATCTGTGATGTAGCCTAGTCTTTAAATTGATTTTTTTTGGTCCTGCTACTTTTGGGAGGTACAAGAAGTGTTCAGCAGAATACAAATTTGAGGAAAAGAAAAAAAAAAATGAACCTCTCCCAGACCTCAAGGGAAACTGCAAAAAATTTCCCCACCAGTTTTCTGACCCAGCTCCACAGCTCTCCTGGTGTGGGGAGAAACTCATTCTGGCTCACCTCAAGGAGCTGCAATGTGTGTGGTCCAAGTCCACAGGGATGGGCTTGGTGCTTCTCAGGTCTTTCCTCACCTTGCATTACACATCAATAAGAAAAGATTCCCATGTGGTCTCCACCAGAGACTCCCCTTGTCTTAATAAGTCTCCCCTTAGGTTTCAGGGATACTTTTATATGAAGTTTCTTTTATCTCAGTGAACCTACATAACACAATAGAAAGGCATAATTGTGTTTCCCTAGAAGTATGAGTGCTGTGTTTTTGATTTTATTTCTGCTTATTAACCTCTTCAGCACCAACTCCCCATACTCCTTTCAGATGGCCAACCAAATGAGCCCCATTTGGAGATACACACTTCTGTGTAACACAACAGTTGTTATGGGGAAGGGCGGCTCATCAAATTTTGGCCTAAAATTTGGATGGTTTTCTTGCTTTAGCTTAGCTCAGCTAAGGGAGAGCTCAGCCAAGCTATAAAGGGAGGGTTTACCATCAGCATTTAGACAGCTGTCTTCTGCACTGTTTTTCAGATGAGTACATACATGAAAAATGAATACCTTGCGAAAAATTTCATTCTTGATCCATAAACGTAGTTGGAAAGTTTTATTTCTATTTCTACTTTACCAGAAAGTGGATCTGTTCTCCTTGTTTTGGAATGGCGTTCTGTAACTCTGGTTGTGTTTATATATTCCAAGCATGTTCAAGAATTGCCCTACTGTGAGTACTTCAGGGTTCTCAGAAACACTTTTTTTCACTAATAATTGTTGGGAGATTTTTGACCCTGTTTGCAGCTATTGGAGATCTGTGTATTTTAAGTAGCTCTTCTGTTTTTATTTTAGGATAAGCTTAAATGCTTTCATTTTTACAGTACAATAGTGGTCAGTGAGCAAAGCTGTATAATAGCTAGAGAAGATTCATTTTTCAGAAAAAGTCTGACATTCACAAATCACCTGTTTCTTTGACTTCTATAGTCTATAGAGAAAAAAATCCAAGCAGCAAAATTAAAGAGTTTCAAAGATGGACATCTCTGAAGTGCCTAGTTATCCGTTTTTCCATTAACAGTAGCACATTCTGTTATTGCAGTTTTTGATTTACAACCTCAAATAGGCTTTGAAAAATATAATAGAACATCTTTAATTAAATCCCCAAAACTCACATTCAGGGATAAATAATAATCCATCAGCTATTTCATTCTCTAACAGTACCCAGGAGAACTTGACAGTCTTAATCACTTCAGCCATTTATACCTTCATTTTCAGCTTTGCTTCTGTTGAGCCATTTAGTGGGGTTTATCTAAATTACAGTATCTTTTTTTTTATCACACGTCGTAGCTGTAACACAGAAACTAATTTCAGGTGCAAAAAGGAATATCTCCAAAGCACAGACATCAGTGGTATAGGCACGTTAGAATGAAAAGTTACCTGTCACTGGCTGATATTTGTCTCTGTAATAAGCTGCAACATTTAGGAGATGTGGGTTTTGTGCAGTTAGGAGCCACAAGCAGTGGCACAGCAGAATCTGAAACATCCTTGAGCGCATGCAATTTCCTGCATTTTACTTACAACACAGAGCAGCTGTGGGGTATAGAAACAGTTGTATTAATGTAAACAAAGTTTTGAGCTATGTCACGTAACTGCTAGAGGTTTATGAAAAGTCACATTAAATATACACTTCTGAAATACTTGTATTAATACTATTCTAATTTCTTTTGCCTATTTTGTTGGTAAAATAACACTTAGTTATTTTTAGTACTTTACGTTTGGTACCATATGCAGTTCTTTTAACATATATTCTTTATGTGAAATAGCATGTGATATAACTTAGCATCATCAAACTACTTTCTGATGTACCAGTATATCCAAGTGAAATGAAAACCAAAGAAACCAAAAAAAGCTTTTTTTTTTTTTCACTGCACAATGAAAAAAATGTTAAGTGGTATCATTCATTGTGATTTTTTTTACTTAATTTTAACCTACCTTTTTTTAATACCATATCTTCTTGATGCTGAGCATAGGCAACTGCAAACATATAGTGGCACCTACTTGAACCTTCTCATATTGATATCATACACTCTGCATTTCCTCTTAATGTTTTTTTCAGATTCTTCTAAGGCTGTTGAATACATTTCTTGGGGTGTGGATTGTAGCTGAAAAGGAGTGAGGATTCAGCAATATAACAATAAAATAATAGGTTTTGTCCTGTTTTCCAGAATACACAGTTCTGAAACAGCTTATCAGTGACAAATCCATTAATCACATGACAGACAGTTGCAGCGGGGTTGACATTTTGAGGTTAGAATTTCACCATCTCTAAGCACCTGCAATGACATATGCATGAAGGACTGTGCACTTGCTCATACACAGACTCGAGGCTTTTAGCGTAGGCTCTTCCACTAGTTAATTTTGAGGCAGTGTCTGAAATACAGTGGCCAGAGTGGCAGGTCTCTGCACCAGGTGCGGACAGGAAGGAAGCTGTGCTGTGCATAGCCCAGGCACGTGTGTTGGGTCCAGCCAAGCGGTGTGCGTGAACAAGGAGGGAAGACTGCAGGAAAAGCATAAAAATGATGTCTAAAATACCCGATGTATGCTTGTTAGTCCATATTTAATTACATGGCCGTGCAGGAGGGTGTGAAAAGCATTAAGGTAACTGGTGTTTTGACTTCAAGTTAATGGGAAACTGAAACGTTAGATCAGATGTTTCTCTAAGAATAGCTTTATGTATGAAGACAAGGAAGCTAAGATACTAATTTCACAGAGGATGGTGCAAGCATGGCTTTGTTCTTCTGTT
This sequence comes from Crypturellus undulatus, assembly GCA_013389825.1. NCBI lineage: Eukaryota > Metazoa > Chordata > Aves > Tinamiformes > Tinamidae > Crypturellus > Crypturellus undulatus. The sequence continues at coordinate 115,654 of VWPW01011295.1, read as the reverse complement.
CAGTACTCTGAAGCTGCATTGCTACAAGCAGAGGCTGGTCTCTAATAGGGGGCAGGAGGAAAGGTGGTACAGTCTGTAGCTCTGTGGGATCTTGTCATGGGCAAGGTCTTGTGGAGCAAGACAGGTAAACACTGCCCCACCGGTGAGCTGTTCCTCTCCTCCTTCCCTGTCTGATGTGCTGCTTGGATGGGCAAAGGTAACGTGTTGGGAATGGTGATGCCCGGAGGACATGCAGGGGATAGGAGGTGAGGGCTAATAATAAACCATGGGGAAGGAATCAAAGGAGTAGGAAATCCTGTCCATGTAAAACCACACATGGGCCCTATCCTGCAAATGCGTAGGAGACCCTTCTTGCAAGTTTTCTTCTTCTTTTCTCCTCATTCTTTTCATTTCTTTACCAAAATAAAAATGAATAATGAGTGTTTTACAGTACTCCCCAAAGAGTACAGAGTTTTTTCCCCCAAGTACTTTATGAGATCTCAATTTGATTTTTTTTTTTTTCGTTTTGAAATGATACGATCCATCTATTAATTATGCACAGTCTAAATGTAAACATTTTTAAAATTCATTTTTCTCTTTGATGGGTTATGAGTCAAAAATATCACTGTGAGTGTACAAATGCATTTATACTGTCAATCCCTTTACCTTGAACCACAGCTCACTGGTATAAGTGTAAATTTCATATCTACTCATATAGTCTTCTGATAGATCTTATATGAAGAGCTTCAAATTCTGTGTCCCGTCATGGCAAATAGTGTTACAAGAGAAGGTAAGTACATTATAAGATATATTTTTTACAGTAGTTGCGATGAATCGAAACTGAAGATAACAGGACTGATAAACAATATATATTAACCAAACTTCTTTAAAAGGACTTTTCTTGGGGGGAAAGTGATCTACCAGTAATGAAACAGGTGGCATTTAACACCCTGTGCTATTATCCTATATATTTAGTAACTCCTATTTGAGATAAATGCCCTTTATTTTGAGTGTGTGTGTATATATATATGTATACATATATATATATATATATATATATATATATATATATATATATAGCATACGCACATTATTTTTTTTTTTTTTTTTGGTGAGCCACTCACAGTTCTAAAAAGAATGGAGAAAAGCATGAAACAAAATCAGGCTTTCCTAGTGTGGCATTAGCGTAATCCAGGAGTAATTACATAAAGGCAGTGAAAGCAAAACCAGGCCAACTACTTCAGATCCTCAATTGCTCAATTTTATTTTGCGATTAAAGAAGTATTTATAAAAAGTGCTTTAGGAAATACAAGAATTGCAATATGTAAGCCATCAAGTTCTATATGGGAAGAGGCAGGTGTTCGTGTATTTTCCTAGTACTTAAATATTTAGCACAGTCATTAAATTTTACATTGCACATATGCATACATTTCCAGCCAAGCAAATGCATGCAATAGAAATTTCAGCACTTGTCCCACACACTCAGATTTGGAGAATCTGCCCCTTGTTGGTAATGAATGAACAAGTGAATGAGCAAAGAGCAACATAAGCATGGCTGCTGCATCTAAATCAAGTGAGCTTCAGGAAAAAATAAACAAATGGAGATGCAAGTGTTGCTGTTCCCTGCTGACTTTTTATATCATCACCTCCCCCTTTGGAGCACATTTTGAAATCTTACATTAATGCATTATCAGATGGTTTCTCTTTTCACAAGATATTCTTTAAGGCTTCATAATTCTTATAAAAAAATGAAAAAGGTTGGAAGATGAATGCAGAACTATGTATAAGACAATTCAGCAGATTTAGCATCTCTGAGTTGTCAATGTATTCGTATTTGTATCTAAACAAAGGATGATTTAAAACCATGGTAATTAAAAGCACATCTTTTATGAGTGTGATTCAGTAATGCACTCCACTCAGGAAGTTCTCAGTGATTGAGAATCTGTAGTTTCACAGCTCTCAAGAATACTGTAGGCTTCATCCACAGGCAGATTTGCATTACTCCAGCAAGGATATGAATGCTTTTCCCTCTTGCCCATTTCTGTCTGCAGCCAATTCCCTTAGTAGCTGCTAGAAATGAGGAACTCTTGCTTCGCTCCCACCAGAGCCATCCACCATCCAGCCAGCAGCCCGTGATAGCCCTGTTAGTTCCCCAGCTGGCCAAGGCCAAGCACTGTCAGAGACAGTTGCACCTCAAATCCTGCCGCTCCAGATAGACTGAATCTGTTTAAATCAAAACATACTTTATACACACAGAGAAAAGTCCTTTCCCAGGGACCGGAAGGAACTACCATCAAGACTGATGCCCAGAGAAAACATCAATAACTTAAGGATAAAAATGCCTATATTTTTCACCTGCTTTCTGACACTAATGAGAACTTTAAGAATGACATTCTTTTCCTGGGGGCAGAGAGAATCTAGATACTTGTCCAGGTGGTTGGTTTTGAACCAATACGTACTTTTTTGCTGTTTTTTTTTTTTTTTTTTTTTTTCACATTGACCCGCCTAGATGCTACTCTCTGTCACGTGCTCTAGATGTCCCTGCTTAAGCAGCGGGGTTGGACTAGATGATCTATCCTTCCAACCTTAACCATTCTATGATTCTGTAATTGATCTAAATCTCTCTGTAGGAAGTTATTAAATGTTTAAGTACTGAGAGTAGTTACTGACAGTAATAAATTGGATATTCCCTTTATACTATGAATTTTACATTTGATTTAAGATTTTGTGTGAGCTTTCTGTACAAATCTGGATATGCAAATCTGTACACATAGCTGTCATTAACCATCCACTTAACTGTAAAATGCCCTTGAATATACTAATATTCATTTGGGAATTGTTTGGGAAATATCTTTAAGATTTTCCTCGTTTTTTTGATGATAGCTGTCGCTGCCATTAAATGTGTGTATTACAGTTATTGGCAATTTGCTACTCAATAATACGGTTTATGAAGTTGAAAAAGCAAGCCGCTGGCTTCAGTGTTAGAATGAATAGTTAACAATCAGATTTGCAATTGAACTGAGTCTATGTAATCTTAGTTGTACTCTTTTCAATATGCTGCCACAGGAAATATAAAGATCAAACATATTGATCTTCTGAAATGTATTTGAAGTCTGTTTTTCTGCAGGTTTAAAGCAGATTTCTAGGGTATATGGTAGGAATTTCATGCATAACACCTATCAATACAAAGCCAAAAATGCACTTGATACTTTTTAACCTTTAGGCAGAGCCATGGGATCATACATTCAGGTTTTATTTTAACTTCATTCAGTACAATATAAGATTCACAGAGGTACATGTAAAACAGGTCAGCAAATTTTCAAATTACACTATTCATTTCAAGATGAATATAAGCTTCCACAAGCTTAACTGTCAGTCTGCAGGTCATAATAGTATTATCACAGTCCTAAGAAAGTCTTCTTTTGACATTAAAATTCTGTTGAAATTCTGTTTTTCTCTCAAGAGTTCTGTTTTTTGTTCGTTTGTTTGTTCCTGCTTTTATAGGATTAACAGAAATAAATGACCTTTTTTTTTTTTTTTTTTTTCTGTAACGTTAATGTAACGCTACTAAGCAAATGGTTTCCCTGCCTCAGATTGGCTTTCCTGAGGAAAGAGATATCAGTATCTCCCACAGTTCTTTCCTCAGTGATAATTTCCTCTGTCATGAGGAAAGGCAGCTGTACAGAGTGCACAAGGCTGTAAAATGCCAAGCCTCTCCCAGGGAATGTCAGTCATCTCTTCACCTTCTCCTCACTTCTGTAGATAGTTCCAGTGTCATTCAGGATCAACTATCACTCTTCTAACTCCAACTGAAATTTTGTATTAAACAGCCAGGATTTATGTCTTAATGCACTGCTACCTGGTGTTACATTGCCCATGAAAAAAAGTGCCTGTGGTGACCTGTGCCCTGAAGGTAGAAAAGGCAGCAATGTACGAGCAGCAGCAGAGAGGCAGAGAAGAGAGAGGTCAGAATTGCTGAATCTACTCCTGAGCTGGGCCGCTCAGTCATTAGGACCTGCTGTGACTTCAAAGAAACCTAATTTTCAGGAAAAAAAAAAATTGCTAGATTTCTGTCATGTGGGACACAAGGACAGCTATACATGTGTTTAAACCTCTGGTCATTTACCAGTGCTGCCTATTCTCGAGATGAAAAAGAAGGGTGAGGTCTAAACAAACACTACATTGTGTAATAAACTATAGGATTCTTTTATAACTCTTCACGACTTTTTATATGTCTTCAGAAACATTATCAAAATTCTGTCTGCATCTATGACAACAAGAACGAGGTCCTGAATTTCTCACCTTCAAAAGAAATAGTAATAATATAAACAAAAAAATCCAGGAAAGAAATAAATCTGTGAGAAAAGAAAGGAAAAAAAATCAATCGTATAAGACTGATGTAACATGATGACAGCACTTAACGTTCAGTCCCAATCATCTAGTCAGCCATATACCCTGAGCCAACCCAGACATGCCAGGGTCCATCCAGCTCAAGCAGCCGTGCCGTACAGCTTGCAGACCCTAGTCGTGGCAGCCTCAAAATACAGACTTCACCCTGCTCCTGTCAGTCTCGACCACGCTGCATAAAACAATGTATCTGGCACACTATGGTGGAAAGAAGTAAATGCAAAGGGAGATGCTGACTGATATTCTCCTGGGCGTCAGTAAGTGATGGCCATCAGCACATATCTGTAAAGCAGGTGGAAAACAAGGGAGTAAACAGCATAGAATCCAAGTGCTTGTCATTAGTATCTACAAACAACTTGCATTTCTTTTAATTTAAGAAAAGACACAGACTTGCTGAATCAATAAATCAAATACAAAGTTTAAATGTACTTAACTATGTGCACTGGGAAGGCTTTCCCAAGAATGCATCAGGCTTACTCTTCCCTTAATAAATCAGATTCTCTAATCAGTCTAATTGGTTATGATCCTAATCATAATCAGATTTTCTAATCTAGGAAACTAGTATAGAACTAAAAACACAGTAATAATGTGATCATTTAATAATATATATATATATATATATCTTGCTTATCTGTCCCATGTCTGGGTCAGAAAAATCTCACAGATCTGACTTTGAAACTTTAAATCGACATTTGCTTGGTTCGTTCTTCCTCTTCCTCTCATTGTAGTTTGCATAGGCCAACAAAAAGAAAGTTTTGGTCAGTATAAGAAACTCTCTAGGTTTTACACAAATTTGCTTTTGTCATGGAAAATTGAGATTGATTTTTACATAATGAAAAATTATGGATTGATTCAGTAAACATCAATACCAATCTGAGTCCAGAAAGGACCAGACTTCACAAATAAAGCTTGTGATTTTACAGAGCAATTAACAACGTGTTTATATCTCCTATCAACATTTCTTAGAGAGGAAGGAATATGGTTTCTTTCAGAGCAGTTACATGAAGCAATGTGTGAAAGTCCTTTCAATAGCTGCCAACGTTTCAATTCTACCACCATTCAAAAATTTCAAAAGTTAACTGCAAATTTTATTGGGACTGGAATTAATATTTTTGTATCATTATTTTATCTTTCTCATAATGAATCAAACTGTCAAAAAATGACCAGTACTTTAAAGGAACTTCTATTTAAGGATTTATGGATAGGTGGATTGCTTCATTGTAGTTAGAAATAACAAAAGGCCAATGATATGCAAACCTGGACACCTATATTTTTTCATATTCTACTTGAAATTATAGGGATTGTATTTGAAAAAAAGTTATTCATAGTATTAAGCATTTTCAAATTAAATCTTTCATATTAAAGAATTAAGAAATGTGTGTAGATTTTTCAGTTTCACCTTCAAAACTGGAAAATCTAGAAGACTGTATTTTAAGAAGCTGACGTGCACTTGTAACTTGATATTGTGAAGTTGTAGGAAGTGGCCAAATCAAATTTTGTGATCAGTACTGACACCACTGTGGTGTAAATGGATTTAGTTTCTTTGAAATTAGAGGACACTCAATACTTTTCAAGGTTAAGATTTTGGAGACTGATTTATCTTCTTTTGAAAATCCAGTTTTCCACATTTGCGTACATTAAGTTTATACATTTCTGTAGCTTTACTTTCAGTTTACAACTTGCAAGGTAAAAACTCCCTGAATTATAAATGTTGTATTACTGGCATAGAGACAGAATGCATATTTCAGTTTATTGATTTGTGCCACTAACCTCTGCTTTGGGAGAATTCTTCATTTATCTGAACAACTGATTGTTTCTTCAACATATCTAGTATTTATTGAATTTGAGTGAAGAAACTCGCTGAACCTTGTTATTTTTTCAAGTGTGCTAGCTAATCTCATGAAGTTATTTGACAGCAACCCATTAAAATATAACATAGGTATAGATGCAGAGTGGGTGGGAAAAGTGTGAAGAAGGGGAAAACACAGCTATATTTGTAGTTTAACTAAAGCCTTATTTTATATTGATGGGAATCTGGAAGGTGTGTATTTCTCCTCCTCCTTAATAGCACTCCTGCTGGACAAATTGTAAATTAAGTTTATTCCTCAATCAGCATGCTGTCAAGGAATTGCTCCCAGGGGCAGTGAGGTCTTTTCAAGACACTTGCTATTTTCAAACTCTGAGCAATCCTACAATGATAAGCTGCCAGTCTTGTTTCCTTATTTTCCTGACTTGATGTGGTGAGGCTGTCTGAATATGTAGTACAGATATACACATTGCACTACCTTACCACAACATTTCTTAATGAAAAGAAAGCAGTTTGCAGAACTGGTCAAGTGCCCTTAAATATTTTGCACATCCTATATAATAAGTAATTATCTTTCTTATGTACATTCAATTGATTTCCTTTTATTTGACCATATTATGCATATGGTCAAGATTTTTTCTCTCACTTGAAATCTATAAGCAATTGGCTTTTGTATAGCTTTTATGAGTAATTTGGTAAGGATGTAATCCTTCAGTTTAGCAATGAGATCTCCTCTCTTCCTCTCCCACGAGCTATACATATAAATAATACATAAATAGACTAAATATCATAGTCACTGTATGAAAATACACACTTGTTAGCATTCTCTAAGAAAAAAGCAGCTAAAGTAAAATATCATCCTTTTTACACGTATTTATTGAAAGTATTTTCCAAAGTATTTTCTCATGTGTAGTAAATAAGATTATAATTACTATTTTAATTAATTAGCAAAGGAGATATTTCATCATCATTTGTACCAAGTGAAACTTGTTATTTCATTAAAATATCTGGATCTGATTTTCTGGATCTGTTTTCGTATCTGCAAGACACCAAGTAACTTTTCAGTGTGTTCATGTGCACTGTAAGACCATGGACTAGGATTGCCTAGACAGGAAGCTTACTTTTTCTTCAATGTATCTGCAATTACAGAGAGAGCAGAGAGCTGAACAAAACAGGCAAGCAGAGGTCTCTCTGATCTGAAAAATTCGCTTTTCAGTATCTTCAATCCTCGGGTTACACTGTACATCCATATGCTTATTCATACACTGGAAAAAAAGATAATGTTAACTGTCTGAGAAAATGGTTTCACTCTGTTTCCAGATATTCCTTGATCTGAGTTTCTCTCTTTCACTAGATGTATATTAGATTTTTAAAAAATAACAAGGAAGTACTTTAGACTAAAAGATTAGTTCTGCTAATGTTTTTTCTGTTACTTATATAGAGTAAAATAGGTTGAATGGTGCATAACATATTTGTATTGTGGAACACAATTCATCCAGACCTCCAAGTTTCTACCCTGGTGCTAAGCTAACTGTCTGATATCTTTTGGAATTTGGTGGCCCCTTTATTGGTGGCCCCCAATATACACATCATCCCTGCTCTATCTAATGCATTCTCTAGTCCTTTCTGCTACCGAATGGCTCAACTTCTATTCAGTACTGGTCTGGAAATGCAGACAGCTGGTATGTACTGGGAGTCCCAAGTCCTGGCATGTGATGTGCAACATATCAGTCCCTCCTAAAGTCTATTAATTACAATTCCAAGGCTGAGCTGGAATATGGCCACCATTACCTGGACTAGCCATATCCACGGTGATGAGACGACACACCAGTCTGCTGGGGAAAATGGAAATCAGAAGTGTTTATTCATGCACTAGGACATGAGACTTCATTTTTTGAAAGTCAATGCTAAATGAGTAAGTTTTAGTAACTGATCTGTTCTGGTGCTGCTGTAATGAAGCTATTGGAAGAGTGAAGCCATCCAAGTAAATATTTCATTTTAAAGTGTTATTTCTAACTTGAAGATCAGATTCTAGTTTTCTGAATGAAAAGTAAGTTTCAGCCAAAAGAGTGAGTCCACCACAGAAATCTATGCCAAAACAAAGGGCAAGGTTTTCTTCTTTCCATCTTAAATTCTGTCAGCTACAGATCTGGTTATCAAGGGTCTCAGAAACAGATCTCCACAGAATTAAAAACTTTTCAAAACAAATGTGACTTTAATAATCTCATATTTATTTCACAAACAGATATGAACAGTTAAATTTTATTAAGATCTGCAGTACAATGGCTATTTATGTCAAGTTCATCTCTTCAATGGTGATATAGGAATTTTGTGTTAAATGCAGTCTTTCTGTAGAGGCTCAGAGAGCTAACCCACTCCTGCAGCAATAAAGGCTTTATCCTATATAGACAGGTTCCTATCTTTGGCACCTACACTACCTAGGACTACCACTCTCTGAATACAAATAATATTTCCAGATTCCTCAGCTGCCCTGCAGCACATCACAAGTTCATCTTTGCAGGGCTGGATATATGAGAAGAAGGGAATTGCAACAGTTTCTGACCAGTCTTTAAAATTTGAGCTTCAATAAGGAGTTTCAAAAGTCATTGGTCAAATAGTAGCACAGCTTGTTCAACCATTGTGACAGAGAAAACGACCTCCGAGTCAAAAATCACTATCTAGAGTCATCTCATCCTCTTGTGAATTGATTGCAAGCCAAGATACTGTCAGAAGCACTGTCATCATTCTTGTCCTCTAAGTAAATGAAAATTCCTACAACTCTGTCATTAATTTATGCATAAACTGTGGTTCTTTTCAATAAAAATGATAATCTGCATGCTGCTGTTTGAAAGAAAAAGAACAGAATTCTGAACTGCGACTGTGTGCATTGGGAGTACATTTATCTGAACTGGCAATGTGCAAATCAGTAGCAACTTATCTTCATCTGCAAAAATGTCTAGTGTTGCCCATGATGATTCAGTTTTTAAAATGTTGTGTCTTTGAAAAAAAAATCTTATGGACATTGTATAATTATTTTGGAATTGTATTTATTTGGATTTTTTTTTTCAATACAAATTCCTAGAATTTCTCTTTGATGTCCTATGACATCAAACTTAATGAAATGCATGTTTATCAGCTGTCATTTCTATGGCTATTTTTTGGGTACATAACAATTTAGAATGAAAGCATACTTATTAAGAAAAAGAAGATCAAACTCAAAAATATATTTTTGAAAATTTGCATATTTCAGTGATAATAACAATGCATTATTTAAATCTAATCTAATGTCTCTTATGCAGCTTGCATTTATTACAATAAGATTCTTAATATTGTTCTAAAGGAACTGTCCTTCAACCCTACGTCATCAGTAATTAATTAAAAATGCACTTACATTTTATAAACTATCATTATTTCTTTTCCTTTATTTATTATTATGCATTGCAGCTTACCGAAGATGTTTCTTCTTATAGTTTCTTCATATAAATCAATCTCACACTTTGAAGATATTTCTGAAAAACATATTTTCTTATGCATTTAAATAGAAAACAATAGGCATCTGCTAAATTATTCATTTGTCCTCAATAATAGTTCTACAAAAAATGCAGAAGAATGTTGGACTAGTTCTTATTGGCAGGTTGTTGTTAATATGGTCAGGTATGTTGTTACACAGTTTTCTGATTTTTTTTAGCTGCATATTGAACCTGAAACTGCATATTGATAAGTTTCTTTCCAAGTGGTTCTATGAAATCAACTTCCAAATTTTCTTAATGCAATTCAAGTGCCCTGGTGTTTGAACCTCCACTATTTGCCACAGGTTTTGGAAATGTTCCTGTCTCTATAGGTATCCTTCAATGATAGTTTTTCTGTATAATAGACCGACCTAGATGACAAGGCACATCCTGTGTCTATGAACATATGGTCTAACATCTTGAACTCCTTCAAGAACACTATTGTGGTTTTCTCACATTAATGCTATGTTATCTGTTACAAATTCTGCGCAGTTGGCTAGGAGAGGGTTGAGTGCTTTTTACGTTTTATCCATTGTAATGACAGTATTGGCACCATTTAAAAGAAAGAAAGAAAAAAAGAACATGAAAAAGCCTATATAATTAGGTTGGAATACAAGGCTCGATAATTATTATGGAATTACCATATGGATGCATTTGTCAGTATGAGTGCTCAAATCTACCATTAGCAAAAATCATACTTCATTTTTGTGTGCCTATCATTTGAGTGGGAAGAGGGGTGACAAACAAGGATATCTTTTCTTTTTTGTACCAGATGAAAAAATATTCTACTCCATTCAGAAATTTCAGGCAAGGCTGAAACTCCTTTAGACTCTGTTTTCTCAATTTTGTGCCATGGTAGAAGAAAAATTCAATTTTCTCCCACTAAAAATATACAAGGGCTGTATATCTGCTAGCAAAAAGGTTCTTTTGAGAAAGTCAAGCTTGATTCACTTCTTCCTTCTTTGCTACTATATATATGTATTATTTTATTTTATGACTACCTAATTAAAAAGTCTCTGCATTTGATTAAAGCATATATAATTGAATATCATTAATTGATTTATTGTAGGTTTTTCACTGGAAAGCATCTGTTTGGTAACAAGTTCTATAACTGGATTGCTTCATGTTTTCTTTTATAAAAATAATAAAGCAACATCTTGCTATATTTTCTCTTTAAGGAGTTCTTCTAGAGTTATTCTGGTAACAGTGTTTGCCTAAATGAAAATGAAATGACGTAGTAACAGCAGTTGACTTCGTACTAATAAACTGAGAAACTCCTTCAGTCTTCTTGCTGAAAAGGAATTACCCATGTGCTATAGAAGCCAAGATCTTCAGTTTTTCTAGCTACCACAAACATTCTTAGCACATCTTTCATATTATTTTTCTGCTTCTTTTATTTTCTGTGCTCAGATCACATTAGCAGCTTTTCTTCCTCATGTCTATGTGTTGAAAACTGTCCTAACAGGTCAGCGATTCACAGTAATTTTTGGAGTGTGCATGGCTTCAGTAATTAATATTGAAACAGAAGAAAACAGAAACTTTCCAAGACTTCTTCCATGACATGGGATTCATTAGTTTTTTTTTTTTTTTTTTTCTTTTGACCAATACAGACTTTATTCTGAAAGATTTAATATGGAAATATTCATTAAATATCTTAGAACTTTCCAAAATTGTTCAATATATAGATTATTATTTTCTGGTGATACAAACCATGTTAAAACTTTTACTATATTTTTGGTATATCTTACTCTCCCTATATATATATAAAAGGAAAAACCAAGAATTAGTGGCAATATTTTTGATCCCATATCATTTTTTTTCTCTTAGTTTTAAAGTAGTGACTGGTCAATATCTTGTAATATTACAAAATTTTGATTCATAACAACTAGACTTTCTTTTTTTAATGAGAACTGAAACAGAATCTTAGGCATATTCTGAGTTATTTATTGAATAATAAAAAAAAAATCTGTCTTATCACTACTCAAAAATTTAAATTTTAATTTACAGCTTTTTCTTTGTGTCTGATGTATGTTTGTCTATTGAAGTGGTTTCTTACTTTTTTGCTGATAAAATTAGATGAATATTCACAAGATTGCACAGACACACAACTCAGAAATGTTATTCTTTTTTTCAACCTTCCCTATAACACTTCCAGACTGTAGGTAATATTTTTTATTTTGTTAACAACTAGCTTTCAGCATTAATTTTCTTCTTAGTTTTAGGCCACTATTTCAAAACAGTTTATAGTAATTCTTGTGTTCTCTTGTTTTTAAACCCCTGTTGAAAATATCCTCGTTCCTCGGGAATTTATTGTTGTACTAAAATAAGGAAAATCAACAGCTTATAGAGTTTGCTTTAAAATATCTTGCTGAATTTGAAGAAGTCTTCACATAAATGTTGTCAGTAGTGTTTTTGAAGGAGAGAGATTTTTCAGTTCCTCCTTGGTTGTTATTTATATAGAATGCTTCCAGAAAAGCCTAGACTTGAAAGATCATAGGGATTTGCTTCATTTTTACATTTTTCTTTCTTTTAAATGAAAAAGATACTGGTGATTTGCAGGAGCCAGGTGGTACCTTCACACATACTGGAGTTGTGAATGAGTTTCTAATATGCTAAAGAAGTGGAAACACATGAATGCCTGTTTATATACAAGAATGCATTCACTTACAATCTACAGTAGTAGGAAGCTTACAGTAAAGATGATAAAGTCAGTTCATTTCTACCATGGTTGAAAGCTTTTTGACCAAAATATCTGCTATTACTGTTTTCAATAGCAACACTGGTATTCATTAGTAGTAAAAACTAGTAGTTGAGTATGCTGCCTTGCAGGTGGATATATCTACTATTATTCTCTTTTTCCAATAGCACATTTTTTTAAATTTTTATTTTGTAGCCTCTCAATGCAATTTAGTCTGTAACTCCTCAACCAATACTAATAGGAGGAACAGCTGTCAATAGTAAATGCTATTCTCAATAGAAAGCTCTTTGTCATTGCACTGAATTGATTTCCCTTGCCTTTAACAGGTGTATTAAATATGCCACATGTTCTCAAAGTATGCAGTGGGCATCCAAGTCCATAGTTACAACATTTTTTTCTTTGTAAAATAAAGCACTAATCATTTATTCTATTGAAAAATATTCCCTTCTTAGATATATGTTTACTGCTAAGAAATGTAATAGGAAAATTGAAATAATAGGCTTTGGTTCAGTAAATTCTCAGAATTTCTTGTATAATATAAACTTATCCTGCAATATTTTGTTGGAACTTAGTTTGGCACAAATTAAACATAGTGAACAAAAATGATGACTACTTCTTCAGAAGCAGTTTATTGGGAAAACCTATATCTGCACTATAAAAGAACTGCTCAGCGTCTGATTGCTGTTTGTAGTTGGGATTTTTTTATCATTATTAATAATTCATTTTATTTACCTTCATATTTCTGATATTACAAACCTTTTAGGGTTTTGTTTTGTTTTTCCAGATAGAAATAGGTTTTACTGAGGGAACTCAAAAAATATTAAGACTATCTAAAATTTAAGTTTTGTTTTTACTGGGGTCACTATTATTTATTAGACTGAAGTAGAATTGTAAGGCAGATGAAGAACGTGATCTAGGAAAATAACAAAAGGTAGAGCACAACTACTGAGCTAGAAATATCTAGCACACTTTCTTTTCAAGATTTTTTTTTAGTATAATCTGATTTAATATTTTGATTAGTTCTGTAGGCACAAGTAGGGCCCTTCTGAAGCAGCACTGAGAGACACTATCATAAGAAATTCAGAAAATTAAGTAGAAGAATCTGACTGGCCTGAGGGTCAGAGTAACTGAAATAAGATGAAGGAGAATTAGATTTTCATTCACTACCAACAAACAATAGTTAAATCTGATCTTTTTGATCAGTTGTATCCTAATCTTAGTACTTGAAGTTAAAATTATATCACTGAATCTTCAGTCATAACATTCTTCAAATATGGTCCCCAGGACACTTTCTTTCTCATTATATTGACTGATACTTTTTCTAGTTAGAAGAAAATAGCCCCATTCACAGTGTTTTTGTTAGTTTTTAAAGATGATTACCTGTAATGTTCTGCCATTAAACCCTTCTTCCCCAGAAGACTTTATTCATATCATAAAATCATTTTTCATGCAAGAAATGCCAGAAAAAACAATGTTTCAAGTATTTTGTCTCTTGAAATAATTTTGCTGAGAATTTTGTTTTCAACAGAGAGAGCAGCAATTTCTGGTAAGTAAGAATATCAAATTCCATTTATATTATGATTAATTACTCTACCAAAATGCAGTAAAGTTAACAAGTTCATAGTTTTATTCTGCTGCCTAGAAATTTTTGACTTCTGAAATTTGGGTGCACGCTCATTTTTGCACATATACAAAAAAAAAAACAAAGAATAAATTTGTTATATTGAAAATATCAGGATGACCCAAAAGGGAAAGTTTTATGTGCAAGGGATCAAAAATTGATTGCTAACCCAATTAAACTTTCAAGAGTCTAATCAAACTATAACAGGCAATTCATTTGATTCTTCAATTATCTCATTTCCTACCGCAGTTTCCTCTGATACATTTTATCTACTGACTCTCAGCTCTATTGCCATATTTTTTTCTTCTCACTACAGATACCATTCTGTATCTGTGTATTCCTATCCCAAAGCTTCTCCAGAAATTTTTGCAGCCACCGTGGGCTCAACATATCACACACTGAATAGCTAATCTTGTTTATAAATCCCTCTCTTTCTCTATTACTGTCAACAGTGCCAGTAAATTACCATTTACTGAGGTTTTCAGCATCAATATCATGTTCTGTCCTCCTCATCCTTCAATTTCACAACTAAATTCTTCCCAACTCTTTCCACTTTGAACTTCACATTACTTTCAAGATATCCCCACTTGTGCAGTCCTCAATACATAGCGCTATTTATCTTTTCTCTTGATGTCTGAAATGCTCCGCTTTCCTGTCTTTCTTCTTCTCTTATTCTGTTTGCACATTGCAAAGCCACAAATTAAATATCATACTTTGGAAGAAGACTTGATAATCTTCTTTCCAAAGTCTATATTGCATTGCCTCCTAATTTGCAATAAGATTTGACTTTCTCTTTGATTTTGTCTTTTGTTTGTATTTTGGCTCACAGTCCTTCTCACAGTTTATTTCATTTCCCCTCTTTACCAAAATATAATTTCCAGATATCTATCTTCAATACTTTTGTTTATTTCCGATCACTTTTTTTTTTCTCATTTCTCTCCATTCGTGGAGAAATAGATAATATATGTAACCTTCTCATTCTACCTTTCAAAAATTCAAGGACTGCACATAATTGTCACATTTGTCTGCAAACAGAACACATACCATACAGTCTTGTGCATTTAGAAAATACCTTTCTTTCTATGAAGATGCAACTGAATGTGTATGTATGCTTGCATGCATATATGCATGTATGAATGCTTTCACTAAGTGCAAGAAGCCTTTGCTATATTTAAAATGGAAACAGATATCTATTTTTAAAAGAATTCAAAGAAATTCTATCCATTAAAATAAAAGTAGTTTTCTAGTTTTAGAAGTCTCTATAGGCCTAGCTATTTCTATGGTCTAGTGCTAGGCACTGGTGACGTCTTACTTCCAGACTGTCTCATCTTGCCTTAACAGTACTACTTCCTCATAGTCATTGGTGTTCTGTATATAGAAGGGTACCTTTTTAGGTGAAGAGATTATATTTTCCACTTTTTTTTTTTTTAATGCAGGGATTGAAGTCATGCTTTTGCATGATAGACAATTGGTACTTCTTACCTGCCATACATACAATAGGTTCTGAATAAATTTGATAATAATATTTTCTAATTATATATATGAATTTTCCTAATTTTTTTTTCATATGTTTTATAACTAACTTTTTAGAAGAAAGACTTCTTTTTTTATTATTTACTGCACAGCCTGTTTACTGAGTTGTGGGTAAATTAAAAAAAAAAAGATAAAGAAGGGTCAGACCACATGGGAATTGTATAAGAATATTGACAGAGAATGCATGGATTCAATGACAAAGGCCAAGGCACATTTGGAATTAGAGTTAGCAAGAGATGTCAGAGACGACAGGAAGGGTTACTACAAATACATCAGCAGCAAGAGGAAGACTAGGGAAAACGTGGGCCTGCTGGTGAATCGAGTGGGTATCTTGGTGACAAAGAATACAAACAAGACAGAGTTACCAAAGGGCTTCTTTTGTTTAGTGTTTAAGGTTTCACTGCTAAGTCTATTTCCATGAAATACAGAGCCTGGAGACAAGAGGGAAAACTGGGAAAGAGGAAGACTTAACATTGGTTGAGGATGATTAGGTTAGAGATTGTATAGGTAAACTGGATACCCATAAATCAATGGGCCCGGATGGGATACAACCAAGACTGCTGAGGGACACCTGCTGAGGGGCAGGGGTCATTTCTTAGCCACTCTCCATCATCTTTATGGACACGGAGAGCAGCAGAGGTGCCAGAGGACTGGAAGAAATAAAATATCACTACAGTCTTCAAAAAAGGCAAGAGGGAGGACCCAAGAAACTACAGGCCTGTTAGCCTCATCTTCATCCCTGGAAAGGTGATGGAGCAGTTCTTCCTAGGGATATCTCTGGGCACATGAAGAAAAAGACAGTGATCAGGAATAGTCAACATGGATTCACCAAGGGGAAGTCATGTTTGATCAACCTAATAGCCTTCTGTAATGGGATGACTGGCTGGAAGGATAATGGGAGAGTCATGGATGTCTACCGTGACTTCAGCAAGGTTATCAACACAGTATTCCATAACATCTTCATGGGGAAGTTCAGGAAGTGTGAGTTAGATGAGTGGAGAGTGAGGTGGATTGAGGGCTGGGTACATGACAAAGCTCAGAATGGGGCTGAGTCTAGTGGTGGCCAGGGGCAACCCCTGGGGTAAGTGCAGGGCCCAGTGCTATTCAACTTGTTCATCAATGGCTTGGACGAGGACACAGAGGGCACCCTCAGCAAGTGTGTGGATTGATACCAAACTGGGAGGAGTGGCCGACACTCCCGAGGGCTGTGCTGAGAGAGAGTCCTAGACAGGATGGAGAGTTGGGCAGAGAGGAACCTTATGAAGTTCAACAAGGACAAGTTCAGAGTCCTGCACCTGGGGAGGAATAACCCCATGCACCAAGACAGATTAGAGGTTGACCTGCTGGAAAGCAGCTCTGCAGAGGGATATTTGGGAGTCCTGGTTGACAACAAGTTAACCATGAGGCAGCTGTGTGCCCTCGTGGCCAAGAAGGCTGTTGGGATCCTGATCTGCATGAGGAGGAGCGTTGCCAGCAGGTCGAGGGAGGGGGTCCTGTCCCTCTGCTCAGCTCTGGTGAGGCCGCACCTGGAGTACTGGAGGCAGTTCTGGGCTCCCCAGTACAAAAGGGATGGGGAACTTCCAGAAAGGGTCCAGGGTAGAGATACAAAGATGATAAAAGGAGCAGCTATCTTGTAAGGAAAGACTAAGTAAGCTAGGACTGTTTAGACTAGAGAAGATTGAGAGGGGATCTGATCAATATATACAAGTATCTGAGGGGAGAATGTAGGGAGGATGGGGCCAAACTCTTCTCAGTCGTGATCAGGACAAGGGATAATGGGTATAAATTAAAACACAGGAAGCTTAATATCCATGTGAGTGAGGAACAACTTCTTTACTGTGAGAGGTTAAACACAACAATTTGTGGAGTCTCTTTTCTTGGAGATCTTCAAAATCTAACTGGATGCACACGGTGCCGTGTGCTCTAGGTGTCCCTGCTGGAGCAGAGGGTTGGACTAGATGTCTCTAGAGATTCCTTCCAACCTCAACTATTCGGTGAAATCCATATAGAACAACTGTATCACATTTTAGTTTCCCTCTCCTCTCCTCTCCTCTCCTCTCCTCTCCTCTCCTCTCCTCTCCTCTCCTCTCCTCTCCTCTCCTCTCCTCTCCTCTCCTCTCCTTTCTAACTTCAAAACAGGAAGTAAATTCATAGCCTTAAACAATTTTTAAAGAAGACTTTTCCAGCTTGTATTCAATTAATTGATATACACAGCTGAGTAATAACAACAATATATAAGTTGCATCTAGTTGACTACGTCTATAGGCGAGTAGTACAGAGCTTGCTGAAAGGAATTGAAATGAGGATATAATTTATTTTCAGTAAGTAGGTACCAAGTTATTAATTTGCGAGCAGAATTTACAGGGAGAGGTAATATGTTTTGATAGATCGACTGATGTACTCTGAAAACTCAGACACTTTTCTGATCACACAGCACCATATTTATATCTAATAGAGAGGGGGCAATTTTCATTGTCAATGTAATATGACATTGATTAGCTATAGAACAGGAAGTGCAGGGAGCAAGAAGAGAAGCACTAAGGTCAAAAGATGAATTTCAAAGAGAGATACAAGAAATTATCACCTCTTGAGTGCTAAAGGATTGGGTGAAAGGCAATTCTAATGCCTCTTAAAATCAGGATTATTTGAGG
The DNA here is from genome assembly GCA_013389825.1 of Crypturellus undulatus. Classification (NCBI taxonomy): domain Eukaryota; kingdom Metazoa; phylum Chordata; class Aves; order Tinamiformes; family Tinamidae; genus Crypturellus; species Crypturellus undulatus. The sequence goes on along the minus strand of VWPW01011295.1, from coordinate 97,449 downwards.
TCCTGTCTATGAGGATTGTGAACTTTAATTCTCGTTTTGTCTTTTCAAATAATGTGTGGTCTTTCTTGAAAACTAAAACAGAGTAGTTAACAATTAGTGAAGATGTAAAAATTATACTGTCATGAGTGTAAAGGATAAAAGATCTGAGTCTTTTATCCATTGCCCAATTGAATTAATTATGGAATAAATGGTGTTTTGTTTCCATAGTTACCATGGGAGTAACTGGTGTACCATGTTGCATTCCAGTAGATGTTTTTCTAAAATTTTAGTGGCTTTGTTGTTTTTTTCTCTAATTTTTTATTTGTTGCCTTGGTGCTGCCTGGTCTTTGATATGTTTTGCGTGGTCTGTGCTGGTCTATGAGATTTTGCTGCAGCAGTCAAGCTACTGGTAAAATGCCTTTCATCAAATGTGTTGCTTAAAATGTTCAAAATGATCCAATTACAGTTCTCTTTGTTGTACCTGAGGACAGAGTCAAAGAGTGAGGAAGGTACATGGCCCTAACAGTTTGCAGCATGATTTGTGTTATTCCAGGCAGTGGGTACATACATTGCAATCCCAGCGTGGCTGATGCCAAATGCTTTTGTTCAGTACAGAGCAACTTTCAAACAGAATATCAGTAGCAGGACTGTTGTACATCCTTCATCCTAGCTGGGGATACGAATGCTCAGGGGAAGAGCCTTTGTCTGTGGCTTGTTGTATTCTTTCAGTCCCTCTTCACCACAGCAAACCTTGAGGCAGCTGGCAGGTGGTAGCCGACAGAGCAGATCTCAGGCTGCTTCATCTTTCACTTGACAAGTAGACCATTTCACATCAATCTACAGTCAGAGGAGGCTTAGAGCATCCTCGGCCTCCAACCCTTTTGTTCTACAGTGAATATCTAGCCCTACATGTGAGTGACAGTAATGAAGATCTGTTTCCTACAATGTACAATTTGATTGTAATTGTTGTCACAAAATGATGACTGCCCTTGGGCTTAATTCACCTTTATAAAATATGACTGTTTCCGTTTAGGCACATGGAGTTGTCCTACCAAAATGTAAAATTAAAAGATTCAAAGTCATTTAATTAGAGTACTGTTATACTCCATTGTGAATGGTTTCAGTGTAATAAAGGTCATGCAGTGTATTGCTAAGAACTCTGTACATCAAGGAAGTGAGTGCTGAAAATTTACCTAGTAAGATCACAAATATTTTGTAAAATACTGTCAAATTTACTGGTGCTTTAAAATATATTTATTATTGATCATGGTCCTTCACCTAAAGTATTTCACTTTTAATAACACTTGGCATTGAAATAACTGTTTTAACTCACAGTAAAGATGCAATTTTAAATATACAAAACCTAAGTGTTAAGTACAGAAAGTACATTAGCCATACTAAAAAAGAAACCTAATCTTTATAGATTTTTGACTACAAAACTGAGTGATGCAGATATTATATGTATATTATGTTGAAGTTACTCATTTAATAAAATCTATTATCCTAGCTCTTCAAATATGGTTTGCTATGAGAAAGTAGAGACCAATAGCCTTAGTTTATTTTATATGTACAAAGTGATTAAACAGTCTGTGTTTAAACAATCTTTTTTTTTTAAATAGAAATGCCAGAACAAATGAATATTTTTAATATGTATATATAAATATATGAATATATATTTTAAAATTCATGTAATTATTAAGTCAAAGAATTTTGTATCTAACAAGTGGGTTCATTTTCAGACAATCTTTTAGCTGTAGTTATCTAACTGAGACAAGTTAAGAGGTTAATGTAATTGAAATGTTTTGATTATATTAAAGTTTTGATTATATTAAAATTAATTTATGATTAAAAAACTTCTGAAATAGAAAAAAAAAATTAAAAAGATGAGTTTACACAAGAACATTGATGATCTGAACATTAATATAAAGCAATCCCCAAAGAACTAATAAAAATAAAATGGAGGAAAGCAAGAGCGTGCATTAGATTCCTATTTGATTTGTGACAATCATGCTGAATTATACAAAATATGACCAATTTGCAATAAATCCTTCCTAGGTGAAGTAATTGCTCTCCAAACATTTTCAATTGTCTGTTTCATCAGTCTGAAAGACATTCTGATCTCTGCAATAAGGGCAGAGAGCCATAATAATAGTCCGCGTAGAATGGTGCTCTCTAAGACCATTCACAAGAGCCATCTGTCTCCCCATTTGTTTAAGCTGTGTTGAGATACTGACCTCTGAAGGTGTATCAGCCCCTTTCAAAGTCAGCTCCAACCTTTCCCTGACACCAGATGAGATATGCAAGTTACACTCCTGTAGCTTTTTATTTTGGCAGCTTTGTGATGATGTGACCTAAGTGATTATTCATGTGGCAGGCAGGAGTCAAAACTGCATCTGCAGCCGATGACATCTGTCATTCTGACTTCACTGTGAAATTTATTAATTGCCAACCAGTCCTTCTGAACCCGTTCTTGCTTAACAATGACCTGTACATCAGAAAAGAAGTTGTCTAGTGAATTCCATGAATGCAGGTCTACTTTATTTTGTGGGTCTGACTATAAGAAGCAACTGGTCCACAAAGACAGATATGTGTGAGTGGAGATATACTGAAATTAACAAACTCTTTTTTTTCAATTTTGTTCAAAACGAACAGATGAGAAAGTTAGTATCTGACATTTTTTCACTCTGAAATTACTCTTTTCACTAAAAAGAAATTTTTATATATTTGGTGGATATTTGTTGAGTCTGGCAGTTAAATTTCCTGGCTGGTCTGTCTGAGATGAATGTTCTTTTTTTCCTCCTACCTTCAAGGTAGTCACTGGCATACAGATGACTCTCTTAGAATGATCAAATTTGATCCAATCTGAGAGACATAGGTTTGACTTTCCCCCTTCAAGGGTCAGAGGCTCAGAGAACACTACTTTTCTCTTGTGAGGAGGATTGCCTGGCTTCTAAATCATTTGGTATTTTCTGCCGTTTTAGGAGTCTTATGCCTTAGTTTCTTTTCTATAAATTGCATATCCCAATATATGTGTTATTCCTCATTGGATATAATTTATTCTTCAAGACATTAATATGACTCAGTTTGCAAGTAACGGGAAATGAAACCATATTATCTTGTTCTTGTGAAAAAGTGACAAACATAACATTTCTTATTATTGCATCTTTGTGCTCTTTTATTGCTTTGCAAATTAGTTAGCTTGCATTGTAGGCAGAGATCTCTCTTTTTCAGTCAGTGCACCTGAGACATTACAGCAATTCTTTCTAAGCACTCCTTGGCAGGCTTGATGGCAGTACTACCTACAGTCTACTAAATAGCTCAGGAAGCCAGTATTTTTCTGTCCAGAATTTTGTGGTAATGTTAAAGTTTGTATCAATCTACATATTTTTAACCTTTGTGAATTCTTCCTTTTATTTCTCTCCAAAATTACTCTATTATTACTTATGGCTACTAAGATTGGATAGAATTATTAATGCTTATTGTGAATACATCTGTTCATTTAATTTTGCACCTTGTGTTATGTTGTCAAGAACAATTTCCATTTCCTCCTTAGACACTTCTTTCCTTCTGGAATTTTTGTAGGAGAAATTATTTCAAGTACACTTGTAAGGGATTATTTTGTAAATTGTAATGTGTTATAACTTAAAATTTGTCATTCTCCTAGTAAAATTTCTAAAATACAAATGTTATCAGGCAAATACTTGATTCATCATTTTGTACAGCAAACTAAACATAATTGAGAGAATTTTTACCCTCTACCCAGGGTAGATGATTTTCACACTGACACACACTTGGCATTAAACTAATATTCAACAAAATATAATGAATACATTATGGATAAGCTCTCAATTAATTCTTTCTCAATTAAGAATTTTCCCTTTTAACCCTCTAGTTATTGAATTTAGATAGTTAACTGAAGTAGGAGAGAGCATTTGTCTAGATCAGTAAATCGTTAGGAATATCATCCATGAATGCCCATGAACTCCATGAAGTGATAGTGATATTGTTATCTCATCTACTCAAATTTTGCTATAGATATGTTTATTCCGTAGTTTAAAACAAGCTAATCCATTGCAGAGCTTAATTCTCATCTATAGAACATTTTCATGAACAGTAAGTTTTCTGCACATTGCCAGTTGTCTGGCCAGAACTCCAATTATATGACTTAAATGGAATTAAACTAATTTAAGACTAATGAAGAACTTAAAGATCTTAGCAGTTTCTTCATTCTGGTGCTGTATTTTCATCCTATTAAAGATAGTGTATAGCACTAGTGTGGCCATTTATTCATTTAATTTCTATAATTATTTTTTAAATCATACAATGCCTTCCAGTCAAAATTATTATATGATGTAATTCAGTCCTACTGAGGATCTCATATTCCTGGCATTAATTTTATTTGGATCTCTGAGAAGGTGAGAGGGCTCTCAAGGGTGGAGGAGGGAGGGTAGAGGAAAATATTTTCTGGAAATCTTTTTATTGAGCAATACTGACTGATTATAACTATTTGTTTTAATAGCTACTCTTTCTATTCTGTAACCTTCAAATGATTGTGAAGGCATTAAAAGTCCCCCGAGAATGTATGTCAGTGTTGTTCAGAGCCGAATTCATCGAGCTATGGTTAACAGATATGTTGGATATGTCAGGTAAAGCTAAACGTGGTTGAAGAGATAGATAAGTAATATGAGGGAAAACTCATAGAGGATAGATATAACCTGAAAATAAGTTAAACAAAGTCTGTTAGCTGATGTTGCCAGTGCTGACACCAGATAGCCTCAGAGGATCTCTTTTACTCTCTTGAAAATGTGATCATTGAACTCTAGAAAATGTTCTGGAGTTTCAGAGATGTATAATGTAATTTAGTTTTGGTGAACTGAGTAAGAGATGAATGAAGAACAAGTACAGAAGTAAAATGCACTACAAAATAAAAAGGATGTTTTGAAAATGTAATATTAGTGTGACTAATAGAATATTCTTCTCTGAAAAAAAAAGTAATTAAACTCACAAAGATTTTTTGTTTTTAATTTCAGTATTGGATGATCTCTCAAGAGACCTGTCTTTATGGTGCACGTTTGATTTGTTATCAGTAGTTGTATTTTATGTCTTTCCTTAAATACTTTTGATTCCCATAGAACTGGTACCTCTTCAGCACGTATGCTGATATAACTGTGACAGAATAATAACTTAGATTAACTCTGTATCTTCTCTGTATCTTCTATGTTCTATTTTCATTTATGGGCTTCAAACATGTATGTGCATGCACACAGCTATGTGCTATGCTCCAGAGCTACCTGGAGTATCCTGCACAGCACTGCGTTATGCCATTCAGCCACATTCATTTATCTCAGAATCCCTGTGCTGGCAGTTGACATAACATTAGCTGGCAAATGTTTGATTGCTTTCTATACAGTGAGCCTCCAGAAATGCATAAATATCTTTCCAAAGTTGTCCTTAGAAAGGTAACATTAGCTATTTAGGTAAAGGAATTATCAATACCTCATTTTAAGTCCAAACCAGGTTGTTTTTCTTTTCTGTTCATAAATGTCAGTGTACAGTAGATATGTTGTAGTTATGACAGGGAATAAATTTCTAACTGTTTGCTGGGAGCCTTGTCTCAGAATTCTCAGGCAAACAAGATTAATGTCAGAAATTGTGTGAAGAGGCTTGTATGAATCTGTTTCAAATATATATTCATCTCAGTTACGATGACCTCCTGTACTTTCTGAACATAAACTAAAGTTCAGTGATCATAGTTGTTTAATGACTCCAAAATGGCGTTTGCTATGGATTTATGAGGGAAGTAGTCATATTCTTTTAGTCATAGTAATAACTCAATCCTGTGAGATACAACCCATTTGTGAAAAGACTGAGTCATTAGGCTGACATTTGAGAAACATATGCTGTGATAGCAGCTAGATTAAAACAAAGCTCTTAACTCAGAGTCAAAATCATACAGAAGAATCTTTCAGGAAAAAAGGAAAAGCTATTCTATTTTCCCCAGCTATTCTGATGTAAGAAGGCTCAAGTCAGTTTCTGCTCTGGGCAGTTCTCTCTCTTTTTTTTACACATCTTTTAACTGGTGTTATAAATCATAAAATATCTTTCTTTAACTGTAGAAAAGAAAGTAAATTGCATCTTGCATTTTTTTTCATTTCCACGATATTAAGCTTCTACTGCAAATCATACATTTGCTTTGAGAAAAAGAGAACTGAGATGCAGTCATGAAATATTGTCTACTTTTTTCCTATAGTTTTCTGAGTATGACTATAGAACAGCTACTGTTAAAAAAAATCGAATGTGTCCTTTTAAAAGTATTCCATTTTAAAAGAAATAAATAGTCTGCAGAGATTGAAAATATTTATCATTTATCACATTATTATATAACATTAATAAGACATTTTTAGCATAGTGCTCTTTATTTAAAGCAAGAGTTTACACTTTTACACCGTTAATTTAAGGAATATGAAATTACTATATTCTACTGATATTATCTCTGAAATGGTTGTGGGGAACATTAAACCAATTTGCTTTCCAGCAAGGGAAAGAAAAGGATGGCTAATACCTTAACATAAAAAGTGGGTTCAAGATGAAGTCAAATTACTTGTCTTCATCTTCTACTCACTGCAAGTTGCTGTGTGTGCAACTGCAGTTTCCTCTTCTGAGAAATCAGATACTTGTCTCCCTATCCAAAGAGGCTTTCTCCTTAGCTCTCTTTCCTGGGTCTCCTAATTCCCATGATGTGTTTGTAAGTGCATTTCTGCCTTTTTGACACTCACAGAGATTTTGCAGCTAAGTGCAGCAGCTCAGTGGTAGGCTGCTGGTGGGAGGATGGCCAGACTCTCCTTGTGTCATTTTTTCCCTTGACACTGGGAGAAACAAAATGGAAATGAGTTAAATAATCCAAAACATGGTATCTGGGATGATACCTGGAATTCTTTTTGAAAGAAGAGTGATCCCAATGGCAACTGGTACCAGGCGGGGGGGGAAAGGTTACAGATATCAGGTGTTCCTTGCAGCACATTTACCTGTGCCATTATTCATTTATGCCCCTCTCCTCTGATCTGGGTCCTGAACTATATGTTTTTTCAGGAAAATGTTTATATCAGAGCAGCTATCAGTGTTCATCCTGTAGTTCTGTGAAGCTGAACACTGAAATTCAAAGGGAGATGCAGTCTGAAATCTCCAAATCATCCTGGATGACTTTTACCCAAGTTGAATATGAATTGAAACATGGCATCAAATATTTTTTTGCGTGTGTGTCAGCAGCATTCTTTCCATATTTTTGCAACAGAATTCATGAAAAACCTGGTTAATAGGAATAGCCCAGAGGCATATTTAAAGTAATGCATCCTAAATGAAATCTTAATCTTCGACCTTCATTTTCAAAAAGCATATTCTCTAATTAGATCATGCTCTTTCTATTTAAGTGAAAGGTGTAAAGCTGATTAGGTTATATATCATTGAGGGAAGTTTTGCCACTACAAGGTCAACATCTGTTGACTTAGAAACTAGAAGACATAATTCAGAATTTGAAAGCATAGCTGCTTCTGGTAGGGTTAATTAAAAACTATCTCATATTTTCCTGAAAATAATGTAAAAAATATATTCAGCATAACCAAAGCTGAAGGGGCTTTATTTTTCTCACTCTCTGATATGCATTGCATAGATCCATCCCTGACATACAGTTGTCTAGTAAAGATGCAATGGTGCCCTTGTACACAATCAAGTTTGATTGTGGATTTTTCTGTGTTGATTCATTTTTTTTTCCCTGGAGTCTTCTGTACAGGAATGCAAATAAGGAACAAAAAGCTTAATGACATTAATGATTGGTACTCAAACCTTTAAAGGTGGTTGTTTAATCACAAACTCAGAATATGACTTCATGCAGAAATCCTTGTCAATACATTTTCCCTTGCTCCACAGACTGCGTAATGACTTCATAGCTGTAACACCGCTTAGACTTTTTTTGAAATCCCCAAACCATATAGCTCTTTTGTGAATGCTGGCGGGAAAACATGCTATTTCAGGGGATAACCAGAAGGTGTGTGACAAGAGCTACTATGATTCTCTCTCTTTTTTTTTTTTCTTTATAACTTCTAAATATTTTAATTTTGGCCACTTGTAGATCTATAGAGATTGAAATCTTAATAAAGGTTTCAAACAAGAAAACTTACATATATCTGTTTATTCTAAGATACATAAAGGTCTTATATAATTGTAATTGTAGCAGCAATTTTAAGTTATTCTCTTTCTTGTACAATGTCCATTGTACAAATAAAATGTCCATTGCCATAAAAGAGTGGATCTACCTGTATGAGGATAAAGATTTAGAGTAACTGCAATTCCCCTTTCATACAACAATTCTACAGAGATGAATATATACTCATAATAAACTACATAAGGAAAGATGGAATTATCAATCATTTAAAGCACTCATGAACAATATAAGATTTGAACATTATCATTTTATTAGTCAGAAGAGCTAGTAGGTTACAAGAAATGAAAATATGTTCCTAAATATTAGAATGAGTATTTTACTCATCTTTGCCACATAAATATAATCCTTATTTGTATTTATTTAGTCTAAATAATCTAAATTAGGGTCAGTTACATAAATTTTTCTCTGTGCCTTTCAAGCTACCAATTTTCAGGATTTCTTTTGTCTTATCACACTATCCTACAACTTAAACTTCTACAATTTAAAGTTAGGTGGAACAACCTTTGAGATTACTCAGAGTTTTATAAGATATGTTAATTTTGAGATCATAAAAAATCGATGGTGACAGGTACAGGCAGTGTGTAATATTACACCTTTATTGGGTTTTGTAGCCATTACCTCTTTGTACATTTTTCATTTTCTCATATGCTTTTCAGACAAGTGAAAGTTTTAAATAGATAAATAACAATGAGACAGTAAAACCCTAAGTAAAACCTGTTTGCATCCAAGGTACTTCAAAGGATTTCAATGATCTGAATTCGGAGCATATTCACAGTTTATACACATGGGTTTAAATACTATCTGTAGACCTTTGTGGTAAAGTCACTGATTATTCACTGTTGGAGATCTATGTCTGAGCCCATGTAAGAAACAATCAAAGCAACTCAGTCAAGTTAATTCCAGTCTGCAGTTCATAGTTTCTTTTCTAGAATTTTAACTGATTCAAAATCTATTAAATCCAAAACAAAGAGAACAAGTGAGTACAGATCAGTTTGTGGCAAAATCAAGTACTGTGAGAATGTGCCAATGATTCATTTGTTGAATACTGATACAAAAGGTAAATATAAATGCATATTAAGGAGGTCACCCAGTACTAGTACACCAATATGTTAATACTAATGCACTAAAATTCTTACATAGTAGAATGCTTAGATATTAATATATTATTTTTAACTACACCAAATCCACAGTATTAACCTGTACATTGGAGAATGAAATTCATCAGTTTAAAGGTAGAATATTATTACTGTCAGCAAATCTGGGACAGAGAGAGTGTTACTGCTTGTATCCTCTTGTCTTAGCTATCCATTTCTATAGAATTTACTATAACCATGAGAGTAATTTGGCTAGAAAGTTTGAAAATCCCATTACCCAAAGGCAACCCCAAAGCATAGTTGGAAAGTTTGGCTCACCTGTGAGCTTTGAGAGTTAAAGTAAAAATGAGAAAACAAGCCAGAGCCCAGAAATCCTGCACCTGTGTGTCAATATTCACACGGGAGTTGTTAAAGTCTGTATGCTGCTAAGCTGAATACTAAAAAAGAAGTAACCCTGTAAGGTTGAAGGTAATGATAGCAGCAGATTTCTTTGCAGTTGAAGCTCAGCTGTTTCTGCTTAGCTGCCAGACCCTTGTTTGCCACAGGGCAGCTTCTTACTGTCCCTTTACACAGTGCTCAACCACAAGCAGAGCAGCTCCTGAAGAAACACTCGCTTCAGAAGTTCTCCCTCCATGCACTCTCTTGATACTACTTTGCTTCATAATAGCCAAAAAATAGTCAAAAGAGAAGTATTTTCTAGTGCCTCCTTACGCTTTAGGTACAGAACCCTCGGTTTTGAATTTTCACTTAGCATAAAACTAGAAAAAACCCTTTTAGCCTACCATGAAGAACAAATAAGTAGACTTTTAAGAGACAATTTTATATCCCTTATTAGCTAAAAAAAAAACCCAAACTACGGTAAGAAGTCTGCAAAAGTTAGATGGCTACAGAATAGCCATTTATATTTTATTTAGTGTATAGGGGAGCCTACCTTTCCCCTAGATTACAAATATTTTTATATAGTTGATATAAGAAATAGGGATCTCAAGCCCTCTTGATAAATTAGCTAAAGTCTTGGTTATGACTGACAGCTACATGGCAGAGAGTAGTTTTCTTGAAGTCCTTCCAAGTCCTTAGCCCTAGCACCCAGTGGTATCATTTACTTTCATGCAATTCCTGTGGCATATTTGCTTTGTTCAGCCCTGCAGCACACAGATATTGAGCTCTTTTTGGTTACTTTTGGTTACTTGTTTGAGTTTTTGTTTATATTATTGCTTTTTTATCTTTTTTTTTTTTCATAGCTGAGGGAGGATTGAAAACTTCAGCTTTTAAGTTTTACCTTCGAAGTGTACTATGGCAAACCAATAGCTCTGGAATTGTTGATGTTCACTGTATTTTTTTTTTTTTTTCATAATTAGATGCAGTGAATATAAAATTTTTACAGAATACATAATTAGGCTTTTAGTACACACCTAAAATAAGAAGCATTTTAACAGAAACTAACTGACTAAAAGCATGAAATAATGATATTGATAAATCAAAAGAACAAATGATTATTGATTAACACTTTGACCTGTGATATGGAGAGCACCTTATTAATGTCATTGAATAACAATGAACATCTTTAATAAAGGACTTTCTTATACTTCTAGGAGAATATAATTGTAAAGCTTCATTAGAGCTTGTAACAGGCAAACTCAAAAAAAGCAGTCACTCCAGTCAGTCACTTTTTTTTTTTAGCTTGTATATCTTTATGCCCCTTTTTAAGGCTCAGTACAATATTTTTCTTGTTTGCAATTACGTTTCTGACTTTTAAGTAATTTGTGATTTTTTTGTAATTTATTTTCACAATGGAATATAATATAGAAAATGAATTCCAGCTATTGTATTTGTTCAGCTACCTTGCACAGAAAAGCACTATTTCAGTCTGCTGCTCTTTTATTCTTGTAGTTATTATTTTACTTAGGAGATAATGTCAAAAGGAATTGAACATTGTCACTGGATAATGGTCTCCCACTGCAAGACGAATGTCAAGACATTATGAAAAATAAACATTCAAGTGAAACAGAGACATTTATTTTCAAAGCAGGAAAACATTTTCCAGTCACATATTCAATGTTCTTCACTAGGTTGCTGTGAATAAGTCAAACACACGAGAGCCACAGGTAGGCTAGCAATTTTCGTACTTCACTTCCATACTCATCAAAAGATGCATTTTTATTATCTTATGATTATTATTAAAAAAATAAAATATACTTTCCTAACTTTAGGCAAGGACAAGAAGAAATGGAATATTTTTCCTAAAAATTCATTAGGAAGCATTAGGAAATCAAATAAGAAATATATAAAACATTTGCCTATCACTGTAAATATATGTATATATATATAAAGTGTTTGCTAATTACTGTAACAAAATAAAAAACAAAAAAATAAAGCACAACTTCAGAGATCCTACTAGATGAGATTAAGATGATACCATGGTGAATACTATTCAAGTCCTATTCGTAACACCCTGTTTGAAGAAAGGAAAAACAGGGAAAAAATATAATATCCTTGCCTTTTTATTGCTTTGACAATTGTTACTGTTTTCATATGAGTTTTCTTTTCCTCCACTGTATGAGAAGCTGACATGACTAATTCATGTGAGCTGATAATCATGTTACAGTTTGGTTTAATGAGATTAGTGCTTTTTTGTAATTATTATGGTAATACACTGCCTACGACTCATACAATTCTTTTCTATTAATTAGTATGTGATTGCTTTAGTATAATTTACTACTTCTCAACTCCCAAGTTCTTTATACTAAGTCATATAGTTGTTGGCTTTATTACATGGTTTATTTCACTGTGATTTTTTTTTTTGATTGGAACAACCCTTTCACAAGAAGTTATTATTCCTGCTTGAATCCTGATGTTCACAAATGTCTTTAAAATGCTCCTTGTTCTACGCATGAAACCTCCTGTGGAGTTGTTACACCATAGCATATGCTGTGCAGTCATCAGGAGTCAAGCAGGTCCACTGTGCCTAAATCTCTTGTGAAAGTGGTGTCTCAAGTAAAGGAAGTCATAAAATGGATCATGATTTCTTCTGGAAATTATTCATCAAAACATATTCTGCGGCAAAAATGTCATTCCAGACGTGTGGAGGATCAAGGAATTTCATCAAAAGAAATTCATCACCATTTCCCTCTCTTCAACAGGGGGGATGATACACTGCAAAAAGTGAAAGCAGCCCTAAGTTTGCTATTAAAAACAATTAGTGCTTGAAAAGAGACCGTGGCGAGTTGACACAGTCGTAGGAATAACAGCAAATAAAAACTTGGGAAATTCATATTTCCTATTCATAGAAAATTTACCCTATTATAGTACTTCTGTCCTGCAAGTGACATGGAGGAAAGATAGGGATATATTCTTTTGAATTCTCTATCAGGAAATCTCTTTGTGGGGCAAGACCAAATGTTATATAAATCAAAGGCCAAAAAAAATAGGGAATTCATGCCCACCTGCTGAAGTATATATTTTATGATTCTTACATTACAAGAGAGATATTCAAAAGATCATAATTATTTCTACCATCATTGTCAAGGATTTTTTTCTCAAATAAATTCAAAATTATTATACAATTTGTGCAGAAATATCAAAATGTTCACAAGGTATCAATATATCTACTAAATAAGTTTGGTTAATGTTGACTATAAAAACCAAGACACAAAGCTTCACTTTTTTTTTTTTTTCTTTTCCTCCTCTGAACTGGAAACCTACAAATTCAAATTTTTGATTACATTTTAAACACAGACCAAAGCTTTATCCTATAATGTCACATAACAGAAGTTTTATACTTCAGCAAAATAGTGAAACATGACTTCCCAAATGGAGCATAAATATGGCAATTCTGTTAATTATGTGTGATGATGCCATCTATAATTCTCTCTTGGAGTTAAATAAATAAATAAATATATAATAAAAATACAAACCATGCTAGTTTCAGATTTCCAAAAAGAATATGTAATGGCTTTCTCTATGCAATCAGAAGAGAGCAGTTCACCTTTTGTTCACTTTTATATCTCTATATCTATCTTCTATATATTATTTTAATACATATATAATTTAATTATAAAAGCTATTGCATAAAATTAAGCCTTGTTCTGTTCCGTTCACATGCAGTGTAATCACTTCATCTAAAGCAGAAGATTTCATGGGGGCAAATTAAACTTTCTCACAGCTTAGAAGTAATATGAAAGTGTCATAATGCTTATTTCATTGTAATGCATAATCTGAGGGTGTAATGAAGCTTTTACCTAATCTTATACTTCTTACTGATTTTTTTTTTTTTCAGGATGAAAAAGGCTGGCAAAAATGTATTCAATTTTTTAGAGAGAAATTAAAGATAGACAGCATTTGATAGCATAGTTCATCAATCTTTACACTTAGGAAAAAAAGGTCCTATAAAAATAAATATATGTTGACAAAATTACCTGCAGAATGAAAATCTGTTGCATTGTTTCCTAGCTGCATCAATGGAGTTTCTCAAAATCTCATAGAAGACTGGGGAATGTAATAAATTGTTTGTCATTTCATGCAACATGAAATGTTTGCACATTTTCATATCTATCTTTTCAGTTATCTGACACACATTGCACACAGTGCTAGTTTTGAGCTTTTCACTGTTAAATGTGGCCCAGATTTTCGTCCTATGCTCTATAATTTAAAGCACCTTCACCAGATACCTGACATTAGATGGGATGAATCAAGGCATTCAACATTGCTAAGTAGCGACTATTTAAGTATTTGACCCTTTCTCCCCAGCTCTGGAAATTTCCTTCTCTAGCTACTATCTTTCACATCTTGGTGACATCATTTTCTTAATAACTTTACCTCACATTCTGAAAGTACAGTGTTACTTACAATAATGGTTATTTTTATCCTGACTTCCTGCAATATGAAATACTCTTGACAGACAAGAAAAGGATTATTTTCCTTAATCAAAAATTACTTGTGCTTTTGTAAGAAAAGCAAAAACATTTCTACTATCTTAGATAAAAGATGATGTTTTATTGAAAATCGGAAAAAGAAATAAGCAGTACAGCTTCAAGATTAACAGACTTGAAAGATCTGTCTCAGCATTGCCACTAATTAAAGTACATTTGCAAGCTGTGCAAAATGAAAATCTATATCCCTGCTTTGGTTCATTTAAATCATTGTAACCTGAGTGTCCTGTATGCCCAGGAAGTGTTTTGCCCACTGTTACCCACTGCTAGTTGTTCTGCTGTGATATTTTCTGTTTCTTCTGTTGGAGCTGACCTAATTAACAGTTAAATATTTATCAGAATTGAGACTTAAACTTTGATTTCCTGAGTAGCAACTATAATGACAAGTCAAAGAAAGGTTCATTTTCCTACTTTTCATTTAGGAATGGAAATATAAGTGACATATCATATCAAAATCTAACAACAGCAGATATTCCAGTTTTAATATCAGGGATGAAGTTATACTGAGTATACATCTTGTGACAGAAATCATGGTTTTCGTAAGTATTTTATTAGTTATGCCTTTAGTGGTTCATATTCCAGAACAATTTTTAGTTCATCAAAATAAGATTGTGCTAGGTAACTAGATTTTCCACAGTCTAATATCCTGATATTTGGCTTGCTCTTAACTCCACCCCATTAATCTTGTTGTATTATGCAACATTTTGTTCACAATCTTGTAAATGAAAAGACAACACAATTATGTGGACATTTTTTTTTTTCTTATTTGCTCATTTACTTTATGTTTTAATGGAAAACAAAATCAAGTTGTAGTGTTTATTTATCGTCCCTTTGGGTTGAATTCTTCAACACAATAGAGAAGATTATAAGGAAACACTAAGTTCAGAAGTGTTACACATAATATTTCCCTCTCCTTACATAATTTTGTAAATTTCTATGTCAGTTATCCCAGCAGAAAAAAAGCATACTGGATTCACCATATAAATCAGGAGATTTATCATAGCTTGCTTACAGACTGTTGTTATACTTTTATATTTACTGGATATAACAAGACTACCTTGAAAAGAAACCCTGGGAAGCCAGCACTGATATTACTATGTTAAAAATAATGACTCTTTGCATGTAAACAGGTCATTAATATATCTAAACAGACTTTTGCGATGGACTGATTAGAGAGTCTGTTTAATAACTGACATGAATATTATACTTTAATACTAAATAAGTCTGACCACATGTGTTTGTTTTCAACAGTCCCCGAAGATTATTTGCAAAATCCTCACTTAGACATAAAAGCTGGCAACTGTCTCTGGACAATTACATATTGCCAATTCATTTCTGTATCCAGACTCAGGGGTCCTTGAATGTTTTTCCCTGCCATATGTCAGAAGTTCAAAGTCGTGTAAAGTCTAACCAGTAAAAGGCTGACATGAAGAAAGCCTTCAGTACCTTGCCCTTTTCCATGTTCTTTATGGGCAGGTCCCTTGTCTCATTTACCAGCCACTCCACATTTTCCTTAGGCTTATTTGTGCTGCTTATGTAGTTAGAGATTTTGACTTTCCTAACTTCATCCTTTCACTCTCAGAGTTGCTTTGTTCCATCAGGTTATGTGTCATTGCTTCCCTTTAATGTGTGAGGTGAGTCAGGAGCTCCTTATTCATCCTTGCAGGCGTCCTGCTGCTTTTGCTTGGTTTCCTGCACATCATGTTTTTTCACTCCTCAGGTTGTAAGAAGGATCCTTTAATATCATCCAGTTTTTATGGACCCCTTTTAATGATTATTTTGAATGGCTCCTGGAGAGGCCAAACTCCACTCTTCTGGAGTCGCAGTTTTTGATCCTGTATTTTTACTTACTCGTGCTTCATGATACTGAACTCTTCCGTCTGCTCTTTTGAAATTTGTATGATATTGTATTCATCCATAGAAGTTTTCTCAAGTTCTCATTTATGTTTTCCATATAGTTTTTTTTATTGTCCTTTGTCATCTTTTTATTACCTCCAACTTTTCTCTTTGGGCGAATTTAATTCTCCTCTTTCCCTTCTTTTTTTGCTCATAATTCTGTATTTTCTTCACTCGCCATTTGCATTAACTATTGAATGACTGTTATTGAATGTCTCTTGGAAAAAAAAGGTTTGCTATCTTTTCTCCTTGGTTCTCTTTTAAATGTCTTTCTTTTTCTTATTTTCTTCTTTCGTGACATTTTTCATCTGCTTCTATTTCTTTGTTATGTTCTGCTTGGCCAGTCTATCCTTGCTATTCCTCTATTAATTTCCTCCACTGCTGTGAAGGTAAAAACCTTGTTTTCCAAAAGAAAGTGTGCATAAAACAAAAGTTGGGCAGTAACTGCAATGCCTTTCCTGGATCCTTTCTCTCTTATTCCAAGCTTCCGTCTTTCATCCCTTCTTTGGAAGGGATGTTTGGAAAACATCCTTTGGAAAAGGTTACATACATCTACAGCTCAGGTGATCATTACTTTGGACATCACTTTTGCAGGTTTGGTAGTGATAGTTCATCCTAATTTTAGAAGCTTCACCACATAAAACATAAATGAAGCCACAGAAACAAAAGTTAGAATCCTACATAAAGAGAAGATATTACGAGTTTTCATGAAAAATGTTTTTTTTTCTAGAGTTTAAGGAAGAAGAGCTGATTCTTCTATTAAATGGTCAAGGAAAGCATAATACCATACAGCCTTTTAAATGCTAGAAAAATATCATGCCACTTGCTAAGATTTCAGAGTAAATTTTAGTGGGAAGTTAAATTATTATATGCAAAACCAAATTAGTTCAGTTTTATTAATAAAGCATTAATGTACACATCATAAGTGAAACCTTACAATTCTTTGTGTCTTGTGTCAAGCCCACTATGACCTTTGTTTTTCCAATATCTTATCCATTGCTCACACTTTTTCTAAAATGTGTCTAACTGAAGCATTTATTATGAAAAATCAATTAACTTCCAATCCTTTGGCTGCCTGAAGTCATCTCATCAATGAATTAGTGACCCAGAGAACATTTATTTAATTAAGAAATGTAGGATGGTATACTGCATAGCTTTGCTATTTGCAGGTTTAATACATTAATTCCTCAAAAATTGGGTTTATATTCTCTGATTATAATTCTTACATATAACCCATTTTATTTTTCATTGAAGCCTTGACCACCAATGCAAGAAGAAAGGGCTGTTTTTCCTTTCTTCCTTTTCATGCCTCATCTGTAAATATACAACGGTGATATTACTTTATTTCACACCAACTGAGGCTGTGCAGTGAATCACAGCATCCCCAAAATTTATTTCCTTTCTTGGAAACAATCAGCCATTGTTAAGCAATTTGCAGTAATGCCTAGAATACTCTTAGTGAGATCCCATGACAAGAATAAAATTAACCCTAAGTCAGCAGTGTGTGTTATATTAGCTTCTCTAATGACCTGCACTCAGACTACCTTGGGCTCTGATCTTGTTAAATCTAAGAAGCTAAACAGCTTCAAACTGATTACTTGGTTCGGTGACCTCAAAGGAATATAAAGTGCCACAGAGAATGGTATTAGTAGTTGGGTAGGAACTGTTCTTCCCTCTAAGTAAATATGGAACTGTCGCCTCAGCATGGGTTTGGAAGCTCTGTGTGCTGCTGAAAGTCTTGTCTGATCCAGTGTCTTGCTTGAAATTTTCTGCAAAGTTTTCATGTCACTTTCATGTCACTTGGTGTCCTTTTTGAAGTCAAATACAGATGCCTGCAATATAGGTTGCTTTCGTCTGTTTTCTGTTATCAGTTTCATATTCAAATAATAATGTTGTACCTGTTAATATAAACAACTTTGTACATTTCTTACTAGTTCTTTTTCCTATTTCACATGGAAGTAATATTGTATAGTATTAGTTTTGATTCCATAAAATGGAGTGCTTCAGTAATGAAAAGTAATTTTTTTCTCCATCCTTTTTCTTTTACAGGAGACTTAAAATCTTATGAGATGAGTGTGCCTGTGAACTCTCACATTATTCTTCTTATGCTCAGAGAAGTTTTAGAATTACATGTTCTGTGGAATACATGGATTGGAATATCCAATGTGCAATGGGGCTCACTCTTATTTACATTATGCAGTGTATTTTTCTGCATAAAGTAGTGACTGACCTAAAATTTCTAATAGTTATATTTCTAGTTGTGACAGAAACTCAGGCAGGATATTATAAAAAAATTGTTTACTTTTAACAAAGGGACTTATTAAACAAAACAAAACAAAAAAGTTTATTATGTATACAAAGCAAATTTATTGCTGTGACCAGGGTCCAATGCAAGAAAGACAGAAGTGCTTCTTCTCTGATCTAACTTGGCTTATTAGTCCAAGAATTATTGAACATGGCATCTCAATATTTCTTTTCAAAACATTTGATGAGGAGAGAGAAAGAAACACTCTCTCACTGCCAATTTTACCTACTTTTGTAAAGAAGTTCTAGCGACCCTCTATCAGACCCTCTGCTTCTGTTTTATCTCTGTTCTTTAACTTTCTCTTCCTCACTCATATATTTAACAGTCTCTTGCTTATGCTTCTGTATAAAGCTAGCCCATTTCAATGAAACAACCTTTCCACCATGAAATTAAAGGAAATAGCTTCTTCACACAGATGTACAAATTGATAATGAAGTAATTTTGAAGAATCCATGTGGACTAAAATGAAGACAGCTTTTAATGTCTTGGAAGGAAATGCTTCATTTACAGACAGATGTAGGTTAACTGAATGAGGGTGACTGGAAAATTAGAATAATATATATATTTTAGAATAAGTTTTTCTATAATCCATCTAACCTGAATTGATTGCTTTTTATTATTATTATTATGTATTCTGTTAATATCTTTATGCATTTTTGCCCCATTGCAATTATCTTGAAGAATTCTACAAATTACTAAACAAAAAGAGACTTAAATTATGATGGAAATAATAAAAATATTTCAGTAAATTATTCAGATATTCCTGATGTTCTGTGAAGAAACTGTGAGGTCTATTTCTTTTTAATTGGAAAACTATTACATATCTTAATCCAGCAAACAGGATTAAGTACATTACCAAATTTTAATATAGATTTAGTCTACGCTTTCTTACTCGGTAATACAAATAGAACTGGTTTGGGATTACAGATCCTGGCAAGTCTTGTAATGAGATCATTCAACACTGTCTTTTTTTTTCCTATCTAATAATTAGTGATTTTTTTTCCATAAAATTATACTTATCGGACCACCATGTGAAAAGCTTGCTTTTTGCTTAAATAAATGACATGTTGTAAATATATTCCAGTGCTGAAAGGAGAATAAATAAAAACTTCAAATATCTGACTACATATGACCTTACTTTTCAGTCAATTTTGTCTGCATGTGCATATGTTACAATATTGAAGATGTGAGCTGGTAATATTGTTGTCATTTTTATACACCATATTTTTACTCACTTTCTCTTTTTTTGAATAGGCATTTCTGCAATAGATTCCTAATCTTTCAGCAGCAAGGGTCGACTAACAGTTGTATGATTCATTCAGGAACAGCTAACACTATCTGAAAAGAGAAAAATTACAGTTTCTAATACCTTGTGATTTAATTTCTCCAAAAATATCCAAAGAAAAAAGTAATAAAAAATATGACATAAAGTTACACAATAGCGATATAGTTCAGTTCTCTTCAAAACAAATATTTCTTGTATTTATAGTATAAGTGTCACTCTATAATCGTTTAATCAGAAGGTCACTGGAGTCTGTTAGTGCCTTTCATGGACTTGTGGGGTTTGTCTCTAATTCTTACTTTCTTGCTGTCATGGATAATTTGGTGAAATATGAAATCTTTTTCTTCTTTTCCTTTTTTTTTTTTGGTGGAGGGAAGAGGTGGGGGGAAATCTGTGCTTTAATACAGACTTCTAATTTCTTTCACTTTGTGGCTTTTTGCTCATTGTAATAGCTACTTTACTTATTTTGAAGCTGATCTTGGTTATTACTTTCTTTTGCCTTTTTTTTATTTGTAATACTAAAACAGGACTTGTCATTTTCAATTTAATCCTTTGAGCTACCAACTCTTTGTCTGCATTTCCTGTGGCAAAAGCACTCCTTAATGGAGTTCCTAGACTCAGATAGAACTATTTTTTTCTTAACCCTGCAGTGCAATTTATCAGCTTTTGTACTGACATTTTGTATTGCAAGGGTTTTCTAGCAGCTACCCCTTTCCTCTAGCCAATTTACATGTAGTCAAACCAATTTAAACCTGTTTATTTGAAAATGATATACGGCTTCCAATATTATTAGTAATTTAACTCTTTCATTTTTAATAGCAGAAGTAGTTTTCCAAAATGAATATCTGTCTCTGCCTACATTTTTAAAAGATATTAGACCCCATGTTTTATATAGGACAGAATCCATTAGAAATAATAAAAACATCACATGCTGCCTGCAGTTGGGAGAAGTCTGTTATATTTTTTTATATATTTATCTGTGTTACTTTTTTTTTTCTACCTTTGCTTTATTGAGACTTCCTGCTGTGCAAACTTTTTATTGGAATTGTTAATTATACCATCATTAGAACTATATCTTGGAAAGTTGAGCCATTTTTATGTGGTCAGCTGCCAAATTTTGTTGTAGACTGTGAAGGATTTTGTACCACAGGAAAATGTCTGAGTCCCTAATTCTTACTTGTTGTATATTACGACAGTCTTGGTGTGTCATGTGTTAGATATGACTCCATCCAATTCAGAGTAACTTTTGGAAGACTGATGGAATGAATATCATAATGTGGTAAGTTAGATGATAGGTTCCAGATCATATACGTTTTTATAAACATATATGGGCTTTCATTGTTTACAATTAAAGTAGATGCATAGTAAGAGCAGTTGTTTATGCTGAGAAAATTTTTTTATATATTTTTATATATATATACATACACTATTCTATTCTACTTTGTCTTAATGTGTAGGTTTTCTAGTCTGTAAAACTTTTTTACTACTTTTCTTTTTTTAAATGAATATATTAACCCTAGGCAACTGTGGTTTTAACCAGTTAGTTCCTCCTTTTTCTTTCCTCCAAAGCAAAACTAATTTCCATCCTTCGGGCTTTTTCACCCTTTATTTTAAGTTAAAGACAATCTAATAAGACAATGTGATGAAAAGATCTTGCAAAATAACAAGTGAAATAAATCTAGATTTAAATTATTGTTTTTTTAAACAATTATTGTTGAATGTAATGAATATTTCTATGATATACTCTGAAAGTCTTTGTTTCACAGTTTGAAAATACATAGAGAAAGATAAGGACTCTTTGGAAAGAAAACTTGAGAGCAATGATTCAAGATATTTCACTATTCACCATATCAGGAGATCAGTTCTTTTCTGGTCCATCACATATTATGATTATTGTCAGTCTTCTGCAGACAGCAGAGCTCTTCTAAGTCTACTTTTTTTTTTTTTTTTTTCTGGTTTTGGACACTCCATCAAGGGTGTGAAACAGCTCCAGTCCTTGATAAGGTGATTTGCAAGAGTCTTAATTCATATCATTGTATATTTTCCTATCTCCTTCAGTTCTTCCACGGTTCCATCAAGCAGGTTAAGTTTTACCATTTTTCAGAAGTAAGCAGAGACTTCAGTTTTCATGATGAATAGCTCTCTTCTTTCATTATCCAGCATAGCTCCTAAAGCCATTTGGTTCCTAAGAGCCAATTTTGGCTTTTCCAGAGTGTGTAGATTGTGGGCACTTACCTTATTCACTGCTACACAGTTTGTGTTTGCTTTGTCTAGACTATATTTAGATATTTGCCTAAGTATACTAATCTGTGAAGCTCTAAGTAAAGCTGAGCTGATGGCCTGATAAATTATTTTGCTTTATTTGAATACTTATATTATTTTTTTTCCTTTTAAATAAAAATGACAAATTTGCAGAATGTGTGGGGTTGACATTTGTCAACTAAGTATAAACACTCATTAAATGTAAATCAGATGTACGTTACCTTGAAATTATTCAAGACCTTCCATTGCCAAGTCACTGTGCTGTGCCTTACCAAAACAGTGCCTTCTTCCTTAATATTTCCATGTGTCTGTGTGGTTCATGTGGGATAAAAATCAAAGAATATAAGTTCTATAAGTTTCAGGGCTGGAGAAATTAATTGCAAAATGCAACGTCTTAGACTGAGAAACAACAAACAGCTACCAACTTTGGTTCCAAAATAGAGGTTTCCCAGAATAGAAGTTTTTGCTTTTGGGAAAAAGTGAAGGCTCCTAGTTTGCAAGTAGACGGAAATGAGTCTTCCATGGAGACTGTGAAAACTGGAAAATGTGAAAGTTCCTAGGTATCAGTGGCTCAGGAGCAGGATTGTACAGAAGCACAATAATCCATTCAACTGCAAAACAGAGTGATATATTTATGAAGAATTTACATAGCACCACTGACTGTTGCAGGAACTTGCTATTCAGTGACCTGAAAAGTTCTTCTCAGTAATATGCAATGCATATGTGGAATGGAAAAAGAGTTAGAAGATTTAGGTGGAGGGAAAGAAGTCAGGAGCAACAGTCTGGAAGAGGATAAGGATGATATAGATATAAAAGCAGAAAACTGAGAAAGATATCAGAAAGAAATGATAGGATTGTGGGATATAGCTGAGAGAACATAATAAATAAGAGACGCAGATGCAGAAGACAGAGGAAAAGGACCTAAAGGATGTTGTCTGGCCTGGTTGAAAACCTGTTAGATGATTCTGGAGAATATATATTTTCTCTCATATTGACTAACTACTGATATTGCAAAGTCAATTCTCTCTCTGCTAATTAAACCTCTTTAACTCTGTGCATTTTAATAAGTTCTCTGATTAGTCATTTTTCTCCGCTCTACCTTCTCCTACCCTTTGAACTTTTGGTAGGTATTGTCAACTCCCTGTCTGAAGTATTACATGCCTGAGGTCTCAGCTAAATGACTGACAGAATTATATTATTCTCAGTCTAGATTTTTTGTGGGGGATTGTACTGAGATCCATAGGTTCACATAAAATGAAATGCTGCACCCACAATTAAAGTTATACCAGTTTCTGCATAGACTTTTTTTAAGAGTGCTAAAATGGACAGAATAAAAGTATCTAAACTTACAGTCTACCATTCAAAGTGGTGAAGTCCTAGTGATGTGGGTAGCTGAAGCCACAGCACTTCTGATTTATTTGCTTTAAACTTCATTCTTAGTAGTGTTTTGCAGAAAATTTTCTTTCTTTTCACTTAAGTATCATACAGAAGGTATGTGTAACAGACAGGTATCTCTTAGACTCTCTGTTTATTTTCACACAGCTTCTTCATTCAGATTGATCGTGGCATTAGTTTCTTTTTTTCCACTTGAAAAGCAAAATAACTAATTAGATTGCAGAAAATTCTAGTCAAGAAAACTGTGTATCAAAGTACACAGATTGACAGAAGTCTCAGTTGGATCCACCAGTCTGTAAACTGATTACTGATTCCTCTGTCCAAAATTCATCTTGTAGCAATACATACAAGTTGTAAAATCTACCCCAAAAAACTAAGGGTTTGCCAAATTCACATTAGTTTGATCAATAATCTGAGTGTAGCATATATTTTTGATTTAATATACATATCACCATAATTCCAACCATTTACTGATGAGATAAAAGGAAAAAAAAATGCAAAACACCTTCTTTTCCAAAATTAATTGGCTATCATGATGCTTTCTCCATGATCCATTCTTGAAGAACTAATAAAGGAAACTTATTAGGAAACTAAAGAAAGCATTAGTAACACATGCTAACCAGAGAGAATCACAGAATCACAGAATGGTTAAGGTTGGAAGAAACCTCTAGACATCACCTAGTCCAAACCCCCTGCTCCAGTAGAGACACCCAGAGCACGTGGTACAGGGGGGTGTCCAGGCAAGTTTTGAAAATCTCCAGAGAAGGAGACTCCACAGCCTCTCTGGGCAGCCTTTTCCAGCCCTCTGCCAGCCTCAAAGGAAAGTTCTTCCTCATATGGAGGTGGCACTTCCTGTGGTTCAACTTACACCTATTACCCCTCGTCCTGTCACCGGCCATCACGGAGAAGAGCCTAGCCCCATCCTCCCTGTAATCACCCCTCAGGTACTTGAACACATTAATCAAATCTCCTCTCAACCTTCTTTTCTCCAGAATAAACAGGCCCAGCTTGCTTAGTCTTTAAGAGACTGGAGCATGACAAATGCTCCAGTCCCTTAAATATCTTCGTGGCTGTCCACTGGACCCTCTCTAGAAGCTTGTCCTTCTTGTCCTTAAGAGCCCAGAACAGCTCCCAATACTCCAGTTGCAGCCTCACCAAAGCTGAGCAGAGGGGCAGGATCCCCTGCCTCAACCTGCAAGCAACGCTCCTCCTGATGCAGGTCAGGATCCCATTGGCCTTATTGGCCATGAGGGTACATTGCTGCCTCATAACCATGAGGTTAGCGTCCTGTCACTGTGGACTCCCAAATCCCTCTCCACAGAGTTACTTTCCAGCAGGTCAACCCTTAATCTGTACTGGTGCCTGGGGTTATCCTCCCCAGGTGCAGGCCCCTGCACTTGTCCTTGTTGAAACTCATGAGGTTCCTCTCTGCTCAACTGTCCATGCTGTATAGGTCTCTCTGAATGGTAGCCCAGCCCTCAGGAGTGTCGGCCACTCGTTCCAGTTTGGTGTCAACCCCATTTATCACCACCCTCTGGGCTCTGCCATCCAGCCGGTCCTCAATCTACTTCACTGTCTACTCATCCAACCTACACTTCCTAAGCTTTCCTTTGAGACTGTTAGAGGAGACTCTATTGAAAGCCTTGCTGAAGTCAAGGTAGACAAAATCCACAGCTCTCCATTGTCCATCCAGCCTTCATCATAGAAGACTATAAGGTTCGTCAGACTCGGCCTTCCCTTGGTGAATCCATGCTGACAACTCCTGATCACCTTCTTTTCCTTGACATGCCTAGAGATGGTCTCTAGGATGAGCTGCTCCATCACCTCTCCAGGGACGGAGGTGAGGCTGACCAGCCTGTAGTTTCTCGGCTCCTCCTTCTTGCCTTTTTTTAAGACTGGAGTGACGCTGGTTTCTTCCAGTCCTCCATCACCTCTCCCGCTCTCCATGACCTCTCAAAGATGATGGAGAGAGGCTGAGCAATGACCTCAGCACTCTTGGGTGCATCCCATCCAGGCCCATAGATTTAGGAATGTCCGGTTTGCCTAAATAATCCCTAACCCATTCCTCCTCTCTCTTGGTTTACTCTCTTGTCTCTGGGCAGTAAAGACTGAGGCAAAGAAGGCATTTAGCAACTCTGTCTTCTCTGCATCCTCCATCACTAACGCACCCCTCCCATTCAGCAGTGGACTAACATTTTCCCTAGTCTTCCTCTTGCTGCTGATGTATTTGTAGATGCCCTTCCTGTTATCCCTGACATCTCTCACAAGGCCTAATTCCAAACGGGCCTTGGCCTTCCTTGTTGCATCCCTGCATTCTCCAACAATGTTCCTATACTGTTCCCATGCGGCCTGGCCCTTCTTCCACATCATGTACGTACTCTTTTTCTCATTGAGTTTACCCAACATCTCCCTGCCCTTCCATGCAGGTCTCCTGCCCACCTTGCTCAGCTTCTTTCTTATAGGAATGCACCGATCCTGATCTTGGAGAAAGTGGTGCCAACTCTCCTGGAACCCCTCTCCTTCTAGGACCCTGGCCAAGGGGATTCCTCCAAGGACCTCCCTGAAGAGGTCAAAGTTAGCTCTCTTAAAGTCCAGGGTTGCAATCTGTCATCTCACAGCAACTGCAGCCAAGACTACCCCCACTCTTCACATTTCCCACTAGACCATTTCTGTTTGTTAGTATCAGGTCTAGCAGTGCCCCTCTCCTTGTTGGGTCATCAACCAGCTGCATCAAGAAATTATCTGCAATGCTCTGCAGGAACCTCCTGGACTGTCTGTTCCTAGCTGTGTGACTATCCCAGCAGGCATCAGGGTGGTTGAAGTCCCCCATAAGGATCAGGGCCTGGGATCCTGAGGCTACCTGCAGCTGTCTGTAGAAGGCCTCATCCACTTCCTAAGAGTAAGGTAAGTACCAAGCTGGTACCTGCTAAAGCTATAGATCCTCACTTTCCAGGCAGTGACAGAGAGTGTAAAAAGTAAAACAATGTAAAAGACAATGTAAAAGCTTGCTTCATTATTTCATTATTTTTGTATATATATTCTAATATGTGTATTTGTAGTACATTGCACATGAATTAATTCTCATTCAATAACACTGAAGCCACTGTAGTGATGTGCGATTAGTACTCTCTACCCTGAATGGTAATATTAAGTCTTAGGACACATCTTTCATGCATTCCTGTTTCTAGTTTCTGCTTTACTTGGTTCCTTTGTCATTTACCTGGAGCCCTGACAGAATGAGAAGGAATTACACATTCCACAGAGGCTTAATCCTGTTATGTTTCCACGAGTATCAAAACTGAGTGGTCTACAGAGATCAACAACTTTTAAAGGCAAATATGTGTGTTTGAGATATATGCATATTTTTTATTCCCCCAGAACAGAGGTAAGCACATGGGTTTCTCAGAAGGAAATCAGAAGAAGGCAGAAAGAATTGTGCCTAGAAATATTTTCATTCTTCAAATGAGTTTGCTTGGTAATGTCCTGCTTCTCTGTGAGACTTGTACCCTCAGGCTCCAATCAAACATCTAAACAGTAATGTTTTGCTTTAAATGAGATCCAATTTTTTTAAAGTTTGTTCTAAACCCAATTCAAATTTCAAGATGATATGGGGAAAAATTCCTAATACTTCTATTTACAAACAGAATCTTCCAGTAACATTTTTTACAATATATTCACAGCATTCTTGCATATCTAAGTATGCTACTTGTAGTATGTATACCATATGCACAGGACAAAATTTGATTTAATTGATATGCTGGGGAGATTTTCAGTGAAAACATGGCTCTTATTTTGGAGTGTCACGGGAAGAGATGGTTTGTATTGCATTTGTGACCAGCTGTACTGAAGAGTAATATCTTCATTTGTGGGTGGATGAAGTAATTAAGTAATCAGTTCAAAAGTGCTGTTTTCTAGATTTGAAAGAGAAGATATTTTCCCTGAATGTTAATGTGGTTTACAAGCTCTGGGCTAGATGATAAACTTTGTTTTTCAGTTGCAAATCTCAAAAAAGAACAAAATGTAGAATCTACAAAGGCAGTAGGATATTTTCAAGACCATGTGTTCAGGCTGGATTTCAGCTGCTACAATTTTTTCTCAATAGGGAGGCCTTAATAAGGCTTTCTAACAAGATCTGTGAAAACAAGTCGCAGATATCCTGAATCATAAATATGTCAGTGCAGTAAAGCTTTAGAAGAAATATGTGCAATTCAATAACACTGACCCCAAAGATTCAAAATGTGCTATCTGGTGGTAATGACATTATTCTAGCAGTTGTTGTCTTCTTAAAAATAGTCGTTAGTGCTGCTTTTTAACATGGACTCCTACTGCATATTTAGATAATCAGTACATAAGAGTAGTTCAAAATGGCTATTTTGCATGCCAGTATTTTTGGCTTTATATGGAATTCAAACTATTAGTATCAAGCATATATTGTCATGTTTAAGTTTAACAGAGAACGCTTTGTAGGCTGTGTGGGTAATATTTTTTCCTGTGAATAGCACTGTGCCCTCAGACATAGATGCTGTATGTCCATGGCTAAGGTTTTAAAACAGTTGGTAGTCTGACTAATGCCAAATCACTATCAAAGGTCAGCCAGTGTCATGTAAATAATTGCTGTCGGCTATTAAAGTCAGAGTCCCATACCTCATCTCTGTACTCAGTGCTTAGGTTTAAATAGCGCCAGGTGAACTTCGGGGCAAAACAGATGAATGCGAGAATCTGACTAAATAACTCATGTATGCTTATGATTTAAGATTTTAAATCCAAGACCTGAGAAATGAAAAGCCAGTTGCATCATCCACACTTCTGGCGCGATCTGGTCACATTTTGATTTACTGCTAATCACTCTGTACAGCTTTTATCATAGCATTTTCATTTTTTTTTAAAGTCTATTGTGTCTTCTCTCAGCAGAGTGAGAGTTCCCTTCCCTGCATTAATAAAGGCGAATCAAAATGGAAAAAAAAAAAAAAAGTAGAGTCAAATTGCTTCTGATAAACATTCCTCCATCTTTGGAGTTTATTTTTTTTTAATTACAGAGGGCGAAAATAGAGTGCATTCCAAAGAAGTATCAGCATCAAGTAAGGTTGCTACAGGCAGATTTCATTTGCATTCCTGCTATTTACATGTTGAGTTGTTTACATCTATGCACATCCATTCATTGCAAATGAGTATTTTTCCGAGACTTGAGTAATTCCCCAAATCTTTGGAAAACTGTGTTTTCTTTGTGAAGCTGTATATTCAAAATATTACCAGTCAAATTGTGACACTCTTTTTTTTTTTTTTTTTTGAATGAATCAGCCTTCTTGGGTAACTATGAGCAGTCTTAACTTCTTCATGTAAATACTAAAGTTTATTTTCCAGTTGCTTCTGCTTGACAAGATGGTGAGAGAAAGGTTTTTAGTGTCAATTTATTAACATAGCTCTAGAATAGTTGGGTTCCTTCTAGGTTGTGATTTTTTAATCTATGAGTAAACTTCTTCAACATTATTTTGTTTTTTCAACCATAAACCAGGGAGCTGGTGAGAGGAGATATGTTGTTGAGATTCATACTTGCAAGTGGGAAAAAAATGGTCAGGGATATAAAAGCTGTGACAATCTTGGCTGCAGTGACCACAAGATTTACAGGGTTAAATGACAAGAGTTACAGGGTCATGCAGGGAATGGATAAGGCAAGAAACAGGATTACAACATAGGACTTCAGAGGACTCTGGCTGGCTCAGGGACCCATTTGGCAGAATCTCATGGGAAAAAGTCACAGACAGAAGTGTCCAGGAAAACTGAATGAGGCTGAGAAATCACTTGTGTCAATGCTCAGGAAATCAAGCAAACGCATCTTTCAAGGAAAGGCATCAGGAGACTTTCATGGATGAATATGTAGCTCCTGACTGAAATCAAACATAAAAAGGAGAGACAGATGTCAGGTGGTCTGGGAGGAATAAATATAAAGACATAGTCCGAGCGTGTAGGGATGGGGCTGGGAAAGCCAAAGTCCATGTGGAGTTCCATCCAGCAAAGACATGAAAGGTAAAAGGAGAGGGTTCTTCCAGCAACAAAAGGAAGACAATGAAAATTATGGACCTGAATGGCCCACACTGCTCCTGAATGGCAGTGTGGACTTCATGACAAAGGATACCAAAAAGATGAAAAAGGCATTGCCTTCCTAATCTTAATCTTAACCTGTGAGATTGGTCTTCAGTAGTCCCAGGTTACTAAAACCAGTGAGAAAATCTAGAGCAAGGATGATTTATCTTATCTGGAAGAAGGGGTTGGGAAATATGCAAATAAACTGGATGTGTCCAATGGCCATGACAGAATGCACCCAAAAGTGATGGTGTAGTTGGCCATTACTATTTTAAGCATATGTTTGGTAATCTTTAAAAAATTCCCATCTTCAGCGAGGGTAAGAGAGAGGATCTGGAAAATTACAAGTCTATAAGCCTCAACTCGGAACCCTGGAAGGTGATGGAGCAAATCCTTCTGTAAATCGTTTCTAAACATACAAAAGACAAGATAATAGGGGGTAGTCAGCATAGACTATGAAAGGAAAATGGTGCTTAATCATCCTGATAGACTTTTGCAATAACATGACTCACTGGCTGGATGAGGAAAGAGCTGTGTTTGTTGTATATTTCAACTTTTTTCATTGTCAAGACTTTTGACACTATCTCCCACAATGCTATCACAGACAACTTGATGAAGTACAGACTGGCTCTCCAGAGTGAGGTCAGCTGGAAATTGGATGAACTCTGGCCAGATTTAGATGGTTATGAAGATTGGAACAAAGGACAGCTGGAGGCTGGTCAGTAGTTGTGCACCCTTGAGCTGCTCCTGGTTCCAGGGTTCAGATGCGATTTGTTGATCTCTAAAATGAGGCAGAGTTTGCAAATGGTACAAAACTGAGAGGATATGCTGATGCCCCAGGTGGTTCAACAGGGTCTTCACAGAGATTTCAGCAGGCTGGCAGGAGTCACATGAAGTTCAACAGTGGAAATTTAGTCTGAAGAGAAGGTTTCACTAGACCTTGTCACTGTTTATAAAAACATGGAGTTTAAAAAAAGTCAGGCCATACTCTTCCCAGGGACTGGAGAAACAGCAATGAGTCAAACCTGAAATATTAAAAATTCCAGTTAGATATAACAAAAAGTTCCTGTTTGTTTGTTTTTGCTATTGTATATCAAACATTGGATATATTGCCAGGGAGATACAGAATTTCTTTAACTTGATCAGAAGTTCACATGCATATATTTAAAGTAGGAGAAAGTGATGCTAAGCTAAAAATGTTTAGGATTAAACTTGAAATATCAGGAACTCCATAACTAATAAGGAAATAATAGAAAATTATTGCAGTTCTCTGAGTAAATTAGAAAGAAAAAAAAAAAAAAAAAAAAGAGTACCTGAATTAGCCCACTCTGTCCACTAGACTGGTTCATCTGTACCACTTCTGAGTGAAACATTTGTATTGACTCACAGATCAATTATTTATTTAAATAGTAATAAGTCAATCGTCACCTTCACATTTGTTCTCAGAAGTACTGGAGCTGAGATGTAATCATTGTCATTCAATGACAGTTTAGTTGGCTTGTATTTCACATGAGACAGAAAACCTGGGTAGTTAATGAAGACACTGTATATTTGAACATCTTGATGAAACGTCAGTAAGTTTCAGCTGACGCAAATGAAGATGTGAATCCAAGAAACTGCAGGTGGAATGAAGTACGCAGTCTATCAAAGATCATCACATCTGAAAGTCAAAGAAGAGTTAACTTCCTTTAGAAAATTCAAAATAATTCTCTTTTCCTCTGCCTTTATTAGCTTGTTTAGTACAGCAACCAAGAGCTAACTAGAGTGATCATATTTTATACATTAAATGCAGTTAAATATTTATCTTCACTTTAAGTGAGCAACCATAAGGGGTATCCCATAACCTCCTTATTATAATATTTTTCATACTTTTTAAGTTGTATTTGAGAACTGGTTCTTGTCATAGTTGGCCAATTTGGCAAATACTTTTTTGTTCAATTGACAGAAATAGCATGAACAATGTTCTACCTCTTGTTAACTAGTTTAAGGATATTTTTTTAGGCTTGAGAGATGAAATGTCTTTCCATTTCAATAAGAAAAAGTAGGCCTTGTGTGGTTTTGTGTCTTCTACATTTTCATAGTGTTAGTTTTCTACAGGCCAGGCATCTGTTAGATTATGTTCACTGGGAATAAATATTTGATGACCACAATTTCATTCTCACATTTGAAAACGCTGGTCATTTGAAATCATCTGTTAGGAAAAGTCTTTTCAGATATATCTGTGGGATGATAACAGACTTCACTAGAAGTAGTATATGAATCAAACAGTATATGGATCTGAGACTCTCCTAAATAATTTAGAAGTGTTGCTCAATAACTCTTCTGTTAGGCTATAAAAGTCTGTGAAGGATATGCAGGAACCCCTGATTTCTTTTCTCTTGCAGTCAGCTCCTGAAATGGACAATCATCTCTTTGCCGTTTCACCCATTTAACCATTAGAGTTGGCTGTTGTGTGCTTCTGATCTGTTTTGGAGACAGGTCAGGACAAACTCGTTATGACAAAGTTGTCAGATGGATATTTACCAGAGCGCATGAAATTCCTCATGGCATAAATAAATTCAAATTTTTAGTTTCTCTTATTTGTAGTATGTGATTTTTTGGTCTGCAGTGATCGTAAAGGTGAAGGAAATGCAAAGGATGAATAAGAGTATTGATTTCTTTTCTTGAGGAGTTTTTCCTCAAAACCTCAAAAAAGTGAAATATTGTATAAATATCAATGAAATACTCATATTTTCTACATTTGCAAGACTTTTTATATTGATATAAAGTGAAATCAAATTAGCTTAATGACTAGGCACTTCATAGCACTGTTAGCATGGTTAGCATTCTTTACCTCTCAGCCATCCTCATAATCACTGGAGCCATCGTCTACTGCCATCACCGTTTTCCTTTTTTTTTTTCAATTAAATCTAGACAGATTAATCTGATTTTTCTCCCCTTTTTTGATATTTGCAATAACATTTTTAGTATCAAATTCATTAATTTTGTACTGTAGAGATTTCGTTATTTCTTTATGCAAAATGGGACATATTTTGGCAACTGGAGGTTCTTTGGAAAGGTCTGACTACAAACACAAACATATTTTGGAATTCCATAGTAATTAGCACTGACTAAAAAAAAAAAAAGATCCTATATATCTGACTTAAAAAATAAAGCAAACAAACAAAAACATACCCTCTCTAACCTTCCCCTTGTCTTCCCCTTGTATTAGTAGATGTTCCAGAAAGACTAGAACTGTGCAGTCCTGTTTTTGTTTTACAAGTAGGTATACAAAAAATCTCACAATGAAAATCTTTGAAATGCCCAGGTCAATATCTCTACAATGTTCCAAACAACAGTAGTAGTGAAGGTGAAGCTACTTCTAAGTCAGGGTATGACGAAAAATAACAAATACTAATTTATTTATAATACATCATAATTTTGTTATACCTTTCATACAACAGATTTTTTTTCTAATTTTCTAAAAGAAAAAAATGATGTCAGTGACTACATTCTGTTTATCTTTTCCTTGTTTTGAAATATATTTCTCATGAGAAACAGTCGAATAAAATGTGTTGTATAATACTAAGAAAATAATGATCAGCTTTACCACTATGAGACGTTGTACTTGAGAAAAGTTGAAGAAATTCCTGCAATTGGTGCTCTAGTAGATATCTGTGAATTAGCATGAAAACTGTGTCCTACTCCATGGTAGATGAAGGCTTTTTATTGTCTTTTTTTTTTACTTTTGATTAGGACATATATTCTTAAACTTCATGCGGTAGAAGCTGAATTTTGACAGTCCCCTTCTGTCATATGTTTTCCTTAGGAATAAAATTATCTTGGTAAGCAAGGATTTCAATAGGAAAAAAACAAAACAGCAATTAGCATAGGAATATAAAATGCAATATTACTAAAATATTTAACAAAAATGAAGAGGTAAAGTTAATGTTCTATCACCTGTGTGCAGCGTTTATCTGATTTTGCCAGTACATCACCATTTGACTACCTCTGTCATCTTTTGTCTTGTATCTGCATTGCAATGTCCCTGAGCAAAGTCCAACTCTTTAGTAGTTGCTCATAGAACAGCTTGTACAATAGTTCGTTTACCTGTGACAAAAATACAGGAATACATCCTTGAGACTAGATAGTAAGAGTTTGCATATATTAGCTGTTAAACTTTGAGGTATGCTTTTAAAATTACATCCTTCCGGATAAAAAGTAATATGTAAACACAAGTTCTGTTTTCTGTTCTCATTAACACTTAAAAAAAAAATTGTTGAAGTGTCTTGAAACCAAGAATGAAAGCAAAAGTGAAAGAGTAGCTGGTTATTCAGTGGTCTTTCCAAACCTTGGTCATAGAAGATGATTGTTCCTCTGATTCTGTGTCTTTAGCTGTATTGTATGGAATCTACTTATAAGGTTTACCCAATGAAAAAAAAAAAAGAAAAAAATTAAAAACAAACCCATCAAACTTCCTCTTAAGTCTTGTAATTTTGGATTGAAAAACATGTTCTTTGAGGAAAGATCCTCCCCAGTAACTCAGAAATCCTACTGAAGTTTGTTAAAAGGACTTAGCAACAACAGAAAAATTGCCAAAAATAGTTTAAATCTAATTTTTCATTAGTATGCAAACAAGAGTATCTTTTTTGAAATTCAACATATTAGATGATTAGTTTATGAAGAGTCAAAACAGATTTTTATTTAAAAACATAAAAGAGGATAGAGAGAGGAAAAGATTAGGCCAAAAGCACATCCAAACTTACAGCAGTATGTCCGAGTCAGGAAGATTTCAGTATTATGCCAAATTACTCAAGAACTCCAGGGACATGTTCTACCAATAAGCTATTATTAGAATTCTTAGTATTACAAGCTTTAGTTTAAAGGATTATCACACTAGTGAGACCTTTAGTGAAAATCTTACCTCGGCAGATTCAGTGGCAAAATTCCTGTTAACATAAATGGATCTAATACTGCACTCTCTAAGCGTGTTGCACAACAGTCAGCAATGCCAGGAGGTGAAGTCTCCTTGAAGGGGAGAAGAATTTTTTCTCCTTCATTCTGACTTTCTTTCCTTCCTTCCTACCTTCCTTCCTTCCTTCCTTCCTTCCTTCCTTCCTTCCTTCCTTCCTTCCTTCCTTCAATCACAAATATGAGTCTATAATTCTATGCAGGAATGGTGTTGAAGGGTTTACAGTTGGACTCGATGATCTTCAAGGTCTTTTCCAACCATAACAACTCTATGATTCTGCGATACTATAGGAAATATTTAATATTCAAAATTCATTAATCCACCATTTTTTCTTTTTCTTTTTTTTTTTTTTTTTGGTTTGATTGTTTTGTTTCAAAACTGTGGTGCACTTTGCCATTTGTTTGGCTTTAAGAGGCAATAAAGCAACTGTAACCGACTAGCATGCTTTTAAGTATCCATAATTCATCTAGGCTTAGATAAATTATACTTCCTCTGAAATCTGCACCCTGTTTTGGATGGATGATCAAAAATGAGAAGGCATCTTCCTGGCTGTCATGACTTTGTTATGAAAAATATAACAAATCAGAAATATGAAAAATAAAGAGATTATTTTAACTCATTATGACATTCAGCATCTTTTGAAGTGAATTAAAAATGTTTTAGAAGAAGACATTTTCTAATACCATTATTTGTAAAACCAATATTGTCAAACACAGGAGGTTTTAAGTAGTAGTTTAAAGATATATATTATTTGATCTGCACAAAAAGTCTCCAGATTGATTTCACTGAAACTCATTAGATTTTGTACTTTTTGTTCACCATATGAGCTGATTTATTCTCTCTGATCGTAATTAAATGCAAGTCTGACACTAAGAGAAATGGATAGAATCAGAAAATGCAAGTGCTTTACGAGTGCTTATGCACCTTTCCCACATTTGCTGAATTCACTGAAAATATATCCATATTTGTTTCCACAGACACTGGATCAAGAACTTAGTTAAAATCTCTTTTTGCTTAAGTTATATCTTTATTATTAATGTGCAATAAGATGTCATAACAATATACATTAGGTAAAGCCTGGAAATACTTCTAAACTTTCTTCTCTTCCCAGCTAAACGAGTTTAAAAAACTTATCTGCATTTACAAAGAGACAAGTCTTCACTGCAGAGTATGGGTCTTGTTGAAAATTTCTGTGATTTATTTGAAATATATTTTAACTGAAACATACAAAAACAAACAAGTTTTTTTTAACATTATTTTTAAATCCTTGTTATGTATCGCCAGTGTATCTGTTATTATTAAAAAAAAAAAAATGTGTCTGCAAATGGGAATGAGGGTGCTATCTAAATACGTAAGAACACTGCACCATATGTTGCCTCTTCAGAAATTCTCTATTTTTTTTCTTCCTAATATTTCTTTTAGTTCTTTCCCTATCTCTTTGCTTATATTCTCTCAGTTAATATTATTTCTTTTAGAAATAATTAGATTAGAGAGCATTGAGTTCAGAAGTAACATTTTCAGATAATATCCATTTCCATACAGAGTAGGAGGAGAGGAAAAAAGCTAACAAGATCTCTAAAGTCTTCTAGTTCTTCTTACTTTTTCAAAAAGATGTTCTTTGCATTTCTCTTACTGACAATCAGAAAGCAATACCGCACTGTAGGATGCAGCCCTTAGAGAAGCAATATTGTTGAAATGCTTAGAGGAATTTTTTTAAAAGCTTTACTTCTACTGTACAAAGGAGCGCACTTCCACCCACAACAATGTTTTTAAAGAAGGCATCACAGTCCCGTATGCTTTATGATCTGTTTGTTGAAGAATCATGCCTGATTAAGTCATTTCTTATATAGAAAAAAAAAAGAAAATAAAAGAGAGGATGCCCTTAAAAATACTTTTTTAGTATTTTAGACAGTACTTAGACAGTTGCCAAAAGCACGTCACAGGGTGGTAGTGACACTGAGTACTGCAAATGAAACTCACCTCAGCTCAGAAACAGGAGGCACTTCATGGCCTCCTACAATGAACCCTGAGCCTGTTTTCCAATTATTTGAGCACTGGTATTTACACTTAAACATATCAGGTTCTGCATTCTGGGATCATTGCTGCTGTTGTCTCTGTGATTATTTCCTCACCCCTTACTTTAACTTCTGTGCTATTTCAAACAAGAAAATCTACATTCTGGAAGCTATTCTTGTGGAATAAGCTCTTTGGACTTTTCAAATTTAATGTACTTCCCTCAGAACATTTTTCAGGAACCCCAAAGTGACAGATCACAACAACAGGTGACAACGTCAACATCCAGATGAGTTTCATTTTGTGTAAAACTCCAATGATGTTTTGGTATGCCACATTTTGGTTTGTATGTTATCAACATGTGCCTAAGCCTTCTGAATCACAATTCAAATTTACTCAAACCCTGACCCTAACCCTAATCTAACCCTAATCCTAATCCTAGGGGGTTCAAACAATTCAAACGAAGCAGAGGAGAGATGGGATTTGGTACGGAGAGACGCCCTGCAGTGGCACTTTCAAATTTTGGAAGATTTTATGCTGCTCAGATATATAAATACATTGTCACTTAGTTTAATCAATCTGGGTCTCCATGAGAAGATATGTAAAATTGTCCCCTTTTCTCTCCAGGCCTTGAGGAAGTGCACAATACAGTGGAAGCCTGAATTTTCTATTAGAACTTCCTACTTGTTCTGCAGAATGCTATGCACTCAAACATTTAAATATCTTTGTATTTGTAGTATAAATGACCCAAAGGAAATTTAGCCAGATCATCAGTTCATTTTTGTTCAAACTGAAAATGTTGCCTACAGTTTGCTAAGTAATTTTAGGCATTAAAAAAAAATCTGCATTGCTTAGTTAGGGAAAAAAAAGAGACTTTTAGAGTTACCATACATACCATCCAGCAATTACAAATATTACAGATACTACTGAAATATAAAAGATGCCTTTGAAGCTGCTTTTACTTTTACACAAAAAGATACTTATATTTTTCACTTAATGTTTCTACTTAAAAATTAACATTACATTCAACTTACTTTTTAATTTATGATTATCTCATCAAGTATTATAGAATGTTCGTAGAATGCTCGTCATTTCACCAAAAACAGATATTAAATTTGAGTATGAAATTTATGTACTAAATATTGCTAATTCATTGCTCCCTAACTAGCCCTAACACCTGTTTAGGGTGTTTTCTGAGTTCAAGTAAAATAAAGAGATAAAAAATTCAACTTCTATTGCATATATTACGTTTAAATTAAATAATTAGTATTTGTAATATAAAGAAGTAAACACCTAATTAAATTATTATAGTCCTATGTATGGAATTATTACATTATTATGTATAGGATTATTATTATATAAATGGATGCCTCATGTAGGATTCAGGTATTATACTGTCCCTGAGGAAGATCACAAGTTTTCTGAAGTACTAGATTTCAGTGTTCTTGCGGTATATGCTAGGTTTTGTAATTTACATTTACCAACCTTTCTTATGAAATTCCTATATTAAGGAACACTTTTTTGTCAGTTGTAACAAAAGATAATAATTACTCTTAGATACCAAAAAAATTATTCTCAATTATTCCCAACAATGGGTGTGGCTACACTATGCTACTAATAGGGTAAAGAAAACTAAGATAAAATATATAGAAAAAATCTGTTTTTTAAAAGATATGCTTGTCTTTTTGCACTTGTATACTTGCTTTCAATTTATGAAAGCAAAGTTTCAATTTATAACAGTCAAAGGCATTTTTCTCCTTTGGATATTTTTCTTCCCCTATTCTTTGAGTTGTTTTCAGTCCATCAACTGCTCCTTCAGCTGTTTCCGATACCTGGCTATACGTATTATATAATATTTTGTGAGAAATAAACAGTCACTGAAAATAAGTTCTGCTGGTATTGCAAACGAGCAAAGTTTTGTTTTCCAAAAGGACAATAAATATTGCACTGCAATAACAGTGTAAGTGAAAAGGGCATTACATGTTTTTTTTTTTCATAGAAGGGGAACTAGTTTGAAAGTAATATTCCAGTCTAACTTGGCCACTTGTCATTTATTTGAGTTCTAAGTAAATGCAAGTAGAGCTTAAAGGAGAAAGTGTGATCATTAGAACCTTAATTTGGCCAATAAATGCGAATTTGTTTGGGAAGCTGGTTCTTAGCATACTTTTAGCTGTAAATCTCAGTCAAAAGATCTCCATACTAAATAGAGCTGCAATTATAATATGCATTTTTAATTAAAAAATACTATTTTCTAAAAATAAATCAGTTTGTACGGGGTTTTCTTTTTTGCATAAGTCTCTGAAAAGTCCCTGGAAAGACTTTTGTTTACTAAAGAGATTCTTCAGATTTCATCTCTCTGACATTTCATGTTGATTTATTTGATGTTGAAGAAAGTAAATATCATAAGGAGTAATGGTTTTCTAATGTTTATTTTAAATTGGTTTAACTTGCCTTTGAATATAACACATATTTAACTATTTGTATATTTACATAGGCAAATATGTGGATAGTTTTAACTCCATGACCAAACTGCACTCTTAGAACAAACGCTACTTTTTTTGTGCCCAAGCTAAATCCTGTTTAGGCATGCATTAGAACAATCTGTTCTTGCTATTCTAAATATTCTGTGCTCAGAAGGTCACACTTGCCAGAAGTAATTCACTGCTGGTTGTTTTATAACCATGCATTCCTATAAAGTTCCTAATCTTAAATGACTTCTCTGTCTTCCTGGTACTCACTTTACTGATGGATCTGCGCAATGTATTCATACTCCCGTTTAGTGCTCATTTTCTAGCTAGATCAAGACTATCTTGCTGGATACACTGTTAGGTCTTTTGATCATTCTGCTAACACTTTTGAATGTATTCCTGCCTATTGTATAAATTTAACATCTTTTTTATCACAGCTAGCCATAATTGTCCATGTTATAGATGAAAAGGCATGAACTTTATCCAAGGCACGATCATCGAATGTTTATTATGAGGATTTTTTCCCCCTCGTTCTCTTCTACTTTGCTGCAGTGTTAACAGAGACATCAGTGAGAACTTTGTATTGAGGAATTTTGCTGTAAAAATGATGAAGGAAAATAGAGCCTGCTTGGGGGTTAGGTCCTTCCCATAAGAAAAACACGTCAATTTGTATGCCTTCATTTCAGTTTCTTATTCCAATTTCTGAGAGTTCCCTGCTTGTTTTTGAACTTTGATTTTGGTTCAAGGTGTGGAATAACCTCAGATCATTTCTCTCATCTGAATGAATTTGAAATTTTGTTTTGAAATTTAAAACACTGCTTTTTTCTTCCAAACACATACACAAAGTGTAACTAAGATTTTAATAAAATTGATTTTTTTGACTAAATTTAATAAAGGGACAAATATACCACAAAAATTCAATTTTTAATGGCCTATTTATAGATAAGTCCTATTAGATTTTTCTACTTGCAGAATTCTTGTGTGATGTCTTCCTTGTGTCTATTTCTGCAGTGAAAATGTACGTATATATAATGTCTCGGAATAGCTCGTCTAGTAGCTAAACTTTCTGTTTCAAGCTTTAACATTAGTTAGAAGATAATAATCTTTTAAATAGGCAATGGCCTAGAAATTATAATTCGTGTATACTGGCAGTTCTCCAAGCCTGGGAGCTATTTATATCTGATATATTAAATATTAAAAGAGCAGATTGATGCTACGAAAGCATTAGGATGTCTCAGCTCATTCTCTTTCCCTATTTTTTAGTCACTGGTCCTGATTATAAAAGTCTCCTTTATTGTAAAAAGGATAGTCTAAAAATTAAACTTTTAAAGTTCTTCTTAGATATGCAGATATCTACAAAGTTAGCTCCAAAGTAAATATATGCATAGTACAAATATATGTATTTTGAGAAATAATATAGCATACAATAGCTTCATTAAGTTTTAATAAACTACTCAAATGAAGTCTTAATAACATCTGTAATATCCACTTCTCAAAAAAATACAAATTTCTGTGTCAATATGCCATATTTGAAGGACAAATGAAGATTTGCCTAAGAGGAACTCTTGCTTCCTCTGTATATATATATGTATTTGTTTGCCCAAATAAAAAT
The DNA here is from genome assembly GCA_013389825.1 of Crypturellus undulatus. NCBI lineage: Eukaryota > Metazoa > Chordata > Aves > Tinamiformes > Tinamidae > Crypturellus > Crypturellus undulatus. The sequence goes on along the minus strand of VWPW01011295.1, from coordinate 56,965 downwards.
ACTGAATATATGCTTAATCTGTTTTTTTTTTTTACAGGAATGGCTTGAAATAGTTCTTAGAATGTTCAGATTTTAGAGTTAAAGAAAGGAGAGACGATTACAGTAACATATACCAATAGAATTATTACTATGAAATGCTATTTATTTCTCCTTTGCTATTCACATAATTTGTATGAGACAAAATTTAAGAAAAAAATGTGGTGACTGTGTGTTCACATAAGTAATATGTGTAATGTATAATTAAAAAATCAGTGATGCTGTGACAACAAATTTTCTTGCTGAATATGGTTTTTCTAGTTTGGGTAGTTTAGGATTTACAGTGGAATCCACGTTAGCTTAAATGATCAATTAATTGCTATTGATAGCTTGTGCAATCAAGGCTGAGTATATATACTGAGTTTTCTAATTACATTTTGAAATCTAAATTACCCTTATTTATATATTATTAACCTAGATGTTTCTTAATCATAAACATGGTGATGAACTTTCTTGCACCCAATATAGACATGTTGTTCATTAAAGGCAAAACTAGATAATAAAAACTTATAATAAAGTGATCCTTAATCATTTTATAGTATGCACTTAAGATTCCTGCTTTGAGATTCTTAATGTGAAGGGTTACAAATTCTTTTTTTCTTTAACATTACCTTCATGAAGAAAAAAGTTTAGCCAAAGTGAAATTCTTCAGTAATTTTTATACTTGATTAGAGGCCACCACAAGTTAGTTTTCAATAGATTTACCATAGAGTGATTGTTCAGTCATAGTGCTAAACTTCTGTCAGTAATATTGGATAATTTTCAATCTTGTTTCATTATGCTAATGGTGTTTTCACAGCAGTTAACATTTAGATTGTAAATGTAAAACAACTATTTTCTTTCAGAGGGCAGTGAAACAAAAATATATGCCATTTCCAAAGAAATATACTTTCTTTGGGATTCTAAATAGCAGTAAATTAGTTATTGCTATCTGTATTCAAATGAATGTTGTCCTCATTTCAAAATATATTCATGCCAGTAGCATGATGTCTTACTACCAAAGTCAGTAAGATTAGGCAAGACAATAGTATTGTCACCAGTAGTGTTTTCCATAAAATACAAAAAAAAAGTGATAGACCGAACCAGTAGTCCATCAGCTACTTTAATAAAATAATGCAGTTCAGCTTGTGTACCATCGTAATCATGAAGCTTTGTAATCATGAAGACATTGTTTTAATGTTTTCTGTGCTATATTTCTTTTATAGGAACTGTAGCTCAGAGAACAAGTACCATGAAATAAAATTTGGAAGCTTAAGGGAAGGATAGGGCTAAATTAAAAAAAAAAAAAAAACTGAGAGCACGTCCACTTAAAATATCATATTAATTAAATAACATACCTTTCTAAAACTGTAGTCAAAATCTCCCAGTGTATCCCATATCCCATATACCATCACCTGCAAGACTCCCTTCGGAATGATAAAGACAATATAAAATTCGATTTGAACTCAGAACACTGTCACCTTGGTTTATCTCCAGGAACAGAGAGGATGAGGTGCATAATACAAAAATCTTTTGATTATTTAACATGTCAAGAGATCAGAATGAAATTTGAAGATCCATAATCCACTGTACTTCCCAAGTAGCCAAAAGGTCTTTTAAGGATGATTGAGTTTCACCAGTCTGACTAGAAACTAGAAAATATCATAACCTCAGTTACAAGTAGAATGTACTTTTTCATAGGGTGAGGAGAATGATGGAATACTGATTCCAGTGATTTTTTTTCTTATGTAGAAAAAGAATGGCTAAATATATCCACTTCTGAAGTTTCAATAGGGTTGTGATAATTAAAGGTCACAAGAACATGTGTATCACACAGACATGAAGTCAGGAAGGCAAACTGATACTGTAAGCCTCGATTCAGATATGAGTGGATGATGATGGTGCAGTTAGTAAGAAAATTTAATAGCTCCCATAGCTCCTAGCCAGGGAAGGTTGGTAGTTTCATAATTCAAATACTGAACTGAAGGCAAGGAACATGCAAGATGAGATCATCCAAGCCTTCGGTATCTAGAAAACCTGAAGCTCTATGTAACTTCAACCTTTAAAAAAAAACATGCCTAAGTTCTTATTTCCGTCTCAGAGGCATGGAGGTTTTGGTAGTCAATACAGAAAAAGCTGTAGAGCCTGAGAAGGCCTCGGAAGGCATGCTTTATTCTGCAGCTATTTCAGTATTTTAATGAACCAGAAGTTTTTTGAATATCTAGATTTACATGACATTTGAGAAGAGATAGCCATCATGTACAAGAGAAATGCCAAGAAATAAGTATTCAGTTGAAATAACGCCTGACTTCTGCGCTTTCCATCTGTGGTTTTCTGGCTGTTGAGTGTGCATGAGGTATAGCTGTATGCAAGCAAACGTATAAAGCCTGATCTGCATCTGGGTAAACCCAGATTTTCCCCAGGAGGAAAAAAGTAAGAGAGAGAAAGTCATGACTTGTTGGCAAGAGTTTTTCTCACTCATGATAATGCAGTATTGTCACAAAACATTAAAAAAGCACTAAATGTGGTACATGAGTCTCTGCTTGATATTTCAGTGAGATTGTAATCCTTGATGTCTGTCAATATAAATAATGATCCTGTCTTCCTATTGTACCAGTTTGAGACCAAGATTATCATACAATTGGGCTGTAAATCCTTTAAGTGACACTGCCAGGAGCTCTCCAACAGCAACATCTTCATCCCTGCCTTTATGTATTCTAGAGACGCCTCAATACAGAGCTTAGTATCCAGATGTTTTAACATCACAATTTTATGACTTATTTGTTATTTAGGGATTAGTGGAGTAAGGTGACAGGATTCTATCAAACAGGAAGAAATCTTTCTTTCTTAATGGTAATTTCTTTTAAACTCTTCCTATTTTTCTTTTTTGCATTATGGTTCAAATTCTTCACTAAATCGCTACCTGCAGAAAGTTATGCCAAAATTAATTCTGTAGTAATGACTCCCATTAGTTAATGAGATAGAAAAAAAGAACAAGTGAACAACAACAAAAACGCTTGACACATTCTGTAGCTCAAACTAGTTTAAAAAAATGTTATCAGCCTTGAGAATAAAAATCATTAAATCTACAATTTGAAAGAAAACTGGAGGAGTGCATCGAAGACTGTTACTCAGAGATTCACAAAGTTATCTTCAGGATTTTACATCCCTTGGCCATCCTGCTATTTGGCCATGAAGACTACCTCCTCAGGCTCATGAGGAAGAAGTGTTCTTAATGACCATGTAATGCGTTTCCGGGGACCACTTAAAGAGAAATTAAGTCAATACCTAAAAGTCTTTGCAAGTAAATGCAAAAATATTTGGCAAATACTCTGGATTGTCCTTATGGGGGAAAGCATAATATCAAATGCAAACAAGGGTTTGAATAAAAAAGCAAGATTAAGATTAAGATTTAAGATTAAATATGAAATTATAATTCCTTAAATTTATTCCTTTTTCTGAATTATTGACAATATTTCTAACATTATTATAGAGTTGAGTCAGTGAGATATACAAGGGAAGAGATTTTTTATATCAGTCCCCTGCAGAGGTGCTAATAGGAAGGAGACAGTCTTCATCTGCTTCATTTGAATTTAAATATGAAGCAGTTTCTGCAGAAATCTGAACCCTCTTCAGACTATTACTATAGTATGATAGTTTACAGAAAAATTAAAAAAAAATAAGAAATCTAGAAAAAATCTAGATATAAGTATTATAAAAATAAGTAAAAAACAATTCTTCACCCTTAGAAATCTATAAACCTAAGGGGGATGTGGTCTAGTGGTCTAATTAATTTTGAAAATTAAAATCTGGAATGAGATATGGCTGTTTGGTATTGGTGGTATCTGAGACCACTGAAAAATGGAGAAGAATTTTCAGAACATTTTCATGAACATTGTCTGCCCTCACCTTTTCCCTTTATCTTGTTCTTCCTTCAAAGTGGTAGCTAAAGATGAAAGAATAAGTTTATTTTATGACAAAAGAAAAAAGGCTCTAGTTTGTAGGCTGAAAAGGCCAGGAACTTTTCAGTGGTAGCTAACAGTGAAATACACCTTAAAAACGTTTATGAAATTGAGGTAGGAAATAATTTTCATTTCTCTATATATTTTACTATAAATGACCTTTTATAGTCTCTCTTCCCTAACCTTTCCTCCTTTTGTATCTTCTGAAAGCTCTTCCTCAGCATTTGCAAAGTGTGCAGTGCACTATTAGCAGAACTGTAGGAGACAAACTAATGCCTGAATTCAGAGCAATTCTGAGCCTTTTGACTGTTCAGCCTGATCAGAGCTGAACAGTCAAAAGGCTGAAAGTAAACTTCAAGATATACATCTGATTGATTAAAAAAAAGTTTACTCTTGTATTGATTAGTCATTTGAAAGAGTTAAAAGTTTCAAATAAGTGACTTTTCACAATTGTTTAGACTAACATTTGTATAAGTTTTTGTCATTTATTTGTTCAATTGCAAATTGGGTCACATTCTCTTAGGTCTCTGTTTCTTTGCTATCTGGCATAAATATACCTCATTTTATGTAGCAAGATATTATCAAAAATGTTTTCTTAATAAATCAAAAAAACTTGTTACAAATGGAGATTACATGCAGAAAAAAAAAATGTATATGTCAAATTTTAAATAATATTAAAGTATTTCTTTACCTGCTGTTGTTAAAAGGGGAATTTTTCAGCTGATGTAATTTTCCTTATTATCAAAATGGTTGGCTGCTCTTCTGTGTAATATTGCTAAATATAATCATGTCTATCACTGTGTATCTTTGTCTGAAAATCTCTTTTTTTCTCTGTCACCTTTTTAACAGGATTTGGAGTTCACGAAGTTGAGGTAGGAAACGAATTTTATTATGAGATTAAATAGTTCACTTATGGCCAAGAATGTTCCAGCTTGTTAATGGTTTGATTGTTCTCATGATTTTTGTCCAGGAATCATTCCTTGTCAAGGTGCAGCAACAGAATAAATTATGTTTATACAGAGAATTATTCTGAATTCTTATTAGTTGTTTGTTTGTATAAGACGTTTAACAAAAATAAGTGTATGTAACTAAGTTTGCAAAACGTTCTGAAGCATAATACAGTATGGGACTATTTATCCTCCCATTAATGCTAAATTTTTTCCTTAAATTAATTTTGAGTCTGATCTGGCCCCATGAAATCAGAAATCTTCTAGGGAGACTTAGTGTCATTGGGTTGTGGAATGCACTCTCATAGAACACCTACCGTTTTCTTCAAACTGAGGTGAAAGGAAGAAGGTGCTTCTGGCTAATGATAATTCTGAGCCTACATTATCTATGGGGATTTATGATAAATCTGAGCTTACCTGGGCACATTAATTAAAATTAGTAGCAGTGCAGTACTTACACCTTATTTTCAGTGATAGAAATCCTATCTGATTTTAATCACTAGAAGCTCAATTGTTGCAGTAAAATAGTTTGGAGAAATAAAATTAATATGTTCTTTCAAAAGTATATTTTCTACCTCAGTATTCTGCCAATAATTTGGAGTTTGATATTTAACTAAAATAAATCTTAACGTATCAATGCCTCACTTAATAAAACGATGGAGTATGTTCATAGTGCTTAACTTTAGTTTAGTTTGAGGACTTGAGGATATGTCTATGTCTTATGATTTAAATTACCTTCTGCAATATGACAAATGTTCACAGCAGGCTTAGTCTGTTGAAAAGACTTCATGTTGAATGTAAATATTTGACAGAATGTAGCCATGAAGGGTAAGATAAGGGATAATTTAATGTCTCTGTGGATCAAAGATTACTTTTTCATTATTCTGTAAAATTTTTGCACTCAATATGTTTTTGGGCTTATTTCTATCTTCAGTCCATTCCTCTCTGCATTTGTGTTCGTATTGTAATGTAAGGCATGTGTAATGTACAATTTTGCTATTTTCATTGCCTGAGGATTTCCAAGTCTACTTCCATATCTCATTTCTTAAAAAGCAAGGCACATCATTGCATTCTACTTGACTCCAAGAGAACTGATTTCCTCCAGGAATGATCCTGTAAAACACTTTCTGCATCTGGTTTAACAGTACTAATATATTAGAAAGTTTACATTTGGGGGATGTTGTTTGTTTGTTGTTTTTTTTACAGAAAGCTCCTTAATCATTTTTTAAATCAAAAAGCAATATTTATATATATCTTTACCACAGATATCTTCAAATATTTTCATATATTTTTGAATTACATTCAGCCTGCTTGAATGGCTTGTGTTAAAAAACAGAGCTGTATATATATTTGTATGTGTGTGTATGTATGTGTGTGTGTGTATTAATATATATTCAGCTCTGTTTTTTAGCATAAGCCATTCAAGCACTCTTGAGAAGTAAGGAAACTTTCAAAAGCCTCATATCACAAGGTATCATAGCCAAAAATAATAATGCTGACACCATACAATGAATTGAAAATAGAGACACAGTAATCAGAATCAAAGAAAGAAAAACCACTGCTCCTGAAGGAGATATACTATGAAGAGGCATTGCATAATTCAACGTAACAATGTTTCATGAACACAAAGGAGCACAGGCTCATTTGTAAGAACTGTAAGATGAAAACAAGTATGCAAGTTCAGGAAGTTTCATCCTTTTTTTTTTTAATGATAGTTCCCATCTCTCTGAGTGGAAGGCAATGCTGTCTTCAGTGAGCAGAATAAATTACTTTCTTCTGTGTTTTCTTCGTATTAAAATTCTCTACTTCTGTTTAGTACTTTAAAGTATACTCTCTCATGCTTTAAACATCTTTAAAAGACCCAGTTTGTGTTCTGAAGAGCGGTGTCTGTTATACACCAGGGAATTCATTCTATCTTCTCTAGTAAATAGGAATTTTGCATTTCATTTTAGCAAAAGATCTCAAGTAAGAGTAATTTTCAGTTAAAGACAATGCATTTCTGAGGTACTATAAGTAAGTGATGAAATTCTGTCAGTGTGTATCTCTGGAAAGGGAAAAGGCTACATATTTTCTATAGCATTTCCATTAGGTTCCCTCTGTCCAGATGAGCATAACATGGTGTATATACGTTTATATGCTTGTCATTTTTCAGGATAACAGGTACTAAGTCGTCTGAATAAAAGTCAACATCCCAGATATCCTTCCGGAAAGGTCTCCAGGGTATCCATAGGCTTTGGCACTGATTTTCATAGTTTCTCTGCCCCAGCATTTGAAAAGAGATTATTGGACATCACCCCAGTTCCTCTGTGCAGAGCAGCTAGCAAGAAGACCTTAAGTCCTGCCCTGCCAAACAGGTGTGTGTTCTTGTAAATGGAAAAAAGTAATAACCAATAGGAAGAAAAGGCAAAACAAGGTGTCCACAGGCTGCATTTCTATAAAACTTCTCTTCTGGTTAAGGAAGACAGGTTTTTCCCTTCTTTTGAATTCTTTCCCAGATTATTTTTGTCCTTCTTTACTGCAAATTTAAAATAAGAACAAGAGGGAAGCAAGAGATGCATAGACCAATATTTACCAGAGAGTAAATCCTTTTGACTTCTGGAGGTGGTGACAATCCAGCTTGAGGTCAGAGCATTATGGTAGATCCAATTCAGGTTTGCTGTAATTTTCATGGTATTGGTGAAATACCTCTGCAGACAGAAGGAATGGTTTAATGTCTTGTAATTTAAATGTAATATTAATGGGAGTTCAAGTAAGTGTATCAGTAACTGATGACCATAGCTGAGATCCTGTCATATAAAGTTGCAAATTCTAACTAAAACAAACCATAAGGAAATGTTGCCTATTAAAATGCCCTGGTTATTATGAAAAACATCTGCTTAGGTTTATAATGTCAGTCAGAGATTTAATAGTTTTTTCAGACCTTCACAATAGTGCAGTGTTAGTTCATATACTACATTACATAAAATAATATTCATATGTCTTTTAGGATCAGGCCGATATTTGTAAAAGAAAATAATCCTTTATTGCTGATGAGACATCAGCATATAAGTCATATATGTAGTTTTACATATTTATTTTTACCTCTTGAATTTCTTTCTCATAACCTTTGAATATAATAAAAGTCATTAACCCAATCAGTCAGGTTTTTCCTTTCTTAATCTTGCAGGTATCTTTAATGTTATCCTTCTCTCAGAAATACATTTGCAGACAGTCTGGAAGGTGTGTGACTGAAAAAGGTCAAAGCAAAATATCAGCATACTTAGCAAATATATTTTTGCACTCCGTTCACAAAAATCCTTTTGGTTGCATAGCAACAGTCTTTTTAATTACTACTTGCAATCTAGATTTTAATAATTTAATTAGTATTTTTCTTCATTAAATTGTTTCACCCAATAAATTTAATGAATTCAATTCATTGCTTGTTTTTAAAGATTCCTATTTACCTCCCTTCTTTGCCCTCCCAGCATGTTTGACTAAGCAGTACAGACTGAAAATCTCATTAATTTCTTATCAAAAACCATAGCCAAAGTTTTCAGCCTCACCCAATAGGCAAAGATTTATCATTTTATGTACCCTTTGTAGCTAAAGTCCTTGGAGTTCAGCTAAGTCTGAGTGAAGTCAATGAGGTTTCATAAAACTGCCAAGGTACAACTACAAGGAGTAATTTGCAGGACTGGAACTATAGTAAGGTTTCAAAGGTCAAATTCAGAGTGATTTGGTATATTTACAGTGTCCTAATTTTAGTGGTAGTGATTTCAATGCTTTTTTTGAAAAAAAAAAAAAAAGCCTCTACTGTTGCTGTGGTTTGCATTGTCTCTGAGAAGCTGAAGCCTAACAACCAGCGTAAGTGTTAGCAGGAGAAGATCTAAACTGCTGCAGAAATGCAAGGACGTTTATTTTGAAAATATGTACTCTAAGAGCAGGGCAAGCTCTTGGGCTGAAGAAACCAGTTGAGGTTGAGGTTATTCAGGAATTACCATTATTAAACTCATACTAACTCATACTAACGGAATTGCATATTATATTATTCAGGAGTGTCTTACAAAGTTAGTGAGTGGGGAGTTTAGAATCACTCACTCACTCACAGGAAGGAGGTTAAGGACCTGTACTCTCTTAATAGTCTGTAGATGCAAACTCTTTGCTTAGCAGTGCTGGAGTTTGTATCAGCAGAGAGCAAGATGTTTTCACTTAGCAGGAGCACCTATATAATGTCTGTTGGAAACTGTATGCCTGCCCGTCTTCTGAGATTTCATCTGGTAAAAACTTCAATTTTTGTAAGACTTCGTACTTTTCAGTGCCCGGTTATGAATTCAAGAAGTGCACTTTTCTCATGATTTCTCACGCTTTCTCTCAAAATAATCTTGAAGAGAATGTCAAATCTGTATTGTTGTAGATTTAAACATTATAGTATCTGAAACAGAAAAAAATAGAAATGGCTTATCCATGTATTCTAATAGCCTTCAAAAATATTGTTTATTGAAGCCTAAAAAAAATGACATGATGTGTAGGATAGCAAATTGTTCCCATTTCCAGCAATAAATAAGAGTCGATCATTAAAGAATTCTGAGTGAATTTATATTGCAATGCTTTCTGCAGCTACTTGATGTATTAATCTGACATACTTTGTAATTATTCTTGTTGTGTAAAATCTTTAGAGCCTTCATGTCTTCTTCACCTATTCACTATTACACATTACACTTTCCCATCTACACTGAACTTTCATGACAGTTTTACATTTAAGAAGCAATATTTTAAGACTTTTAAACAGTTTTTTTAGTTGGTTTTTAAACAAGACCACCCCCGCTAAAACAAGCCCTTAGCCTTCATCAAAAAAAAAAAAAAAAACACCTCCTTGCTTCATTATCTCCCTCATTAAAACACATTTATCTAAATAGAATTAATAGAGTACCTACCACAGGTTTTCTTCACTGATTGCACATGAATTTGTGGATGTTAATATTCAAGGACATTAAAACAAAAATAAAAGAAATTAGATTCTTTCAAATAAGAGATGCTTTAACGTTTGGTCCCATAAAATAAAATAAACATTGTAAAAAATTAAGCCTATAAACATCAGGAAGATGGATAAATTGACACACCATTCTGCATATCTCTGTTTAATAATATTATATTTCATTTCCCATGCTAAGAAAACAGCCATTACCCAAAGCAGCCATTCGTAAACACCATTGTGAACAGATTGCATCCTTGTTGGTGGTATGATAATTGAAATAAGTTTACCAGTCTTTTATGAGGAAATACCAGATGTATGAAATACCTATTAATCAACTCACTCGCTTTTGCAAACATCAGTTTCAATACCGATGGCTATAAAAGAATAAATGGAATAACAGCAAAAATATCAGAGAATTAGCAAAACAATTCAGTGATGTGGTACATTCCTTGCAATAAGGAAGCCAGAAAAGAAGGGGGGGTCGAGAGTAAATGGATCATTTCCTTTGGGCCTTCCTTTTGCCAATCGTTTTGCTGCTCATGTTTCTCTGTTTTTGAATCTCTGCAAAACCTCTCTTTTAAGTCTGCTTAAAAATACCATTGTGGACAAGGCAGGTGCCGCGCGCTCGTATCACATCCGTTTCGCGCGGCTGCTGCGTGATCGTATCCTTCCGTTTCACGCGTGCGAGAATCTGAGACTCAAGACTACTAATTGCACTGCGCTCGGAGTTCACTCACTTGCTCGCTGCGGCGGTGAATCTGCCAGCTGCTGTTCTCTCTAAGTCTCAAGGTTGCTGGCTGCTGTTCTCCTCCAAGTTGTCCAAGTCTGGAAACCCGCCGAGCTGCTGTTCTCCTGAGCCGCGCTGTTATCTTGAGTCTCAGGGTCAACCCGTCGGCCAAGGGGGAGGGTGGGGGGAAGAAATGCGGCTGACTCAATTTGAGTAATAAGGCAAGACTTCATTTATTCTGCTGCGCATAAGCATTATATACTTTTACAATTGCTTCTAAAGTCACACTATTGGTTAACTATTTGTAAGCTACTTATACCCTACTATACCATTGGTTAACTATTTCTGTCCCCCTACTTACTCCCTGTATCACACCTGGTGTTTGCACAGTCTCAGCATTGTTTCCCCACCTGATCTTGGACTGTGCCGCAGTTTCTCATGAGACTGCTTCCCCACCTAATTTTGGATCATGCTGCAGTTTCTCATGAGACTGCTTCTCTCCCTAATCTTGGTGTGTGCTGCAGTTTCTCACGGGACAGAAGCCCCGCGGGCCTAACTTGTGCTAAGAGCCTACGTTACTTGTGCTAAGGGCCTAAAATCCAAGGCCTTGGTTGTTCACACAGAATCCATGTCCCCGATCCTTGCAACATTCTGCAACAGGCAGGAAAAGTCAGATGCCCTTCAATATCTCTATATGTATTTGTTTTTCCTCTATTCAGCACTTTTTTCAGTGTGTCTGTGCAAGAGGCTATCATGTGCCTCTTGCCAGTGTACCTGGCCTACTGATGTAATGCACTAACTTCCTAACATCTCTGAACAGGTTTAGTCTTTGTTGTTACCAATACCACTACCACCATTACTAATACTACTGCTACTAATAAAACTACTACTACTGTTGCTACTATTTTATACTTTAACAACTAGAAAGGAGGCGCTATGACAGAACTAGAGAATGTGGCAGAAACAATGACCGGAATGGAAAAATGTAACACCCCAAATTTGTCTGTATTTATCTCTAAATTTATCTGGAATTTATCTGTATTACATATATTTAGCATTGGTTTTGATGCAGCTGAGGAATAAAGAACATTTCATGTGAGATCTTCCTGTCATGATTACTACAGACTCGTTGCTTCTGAGTCACTACACAGTTTGTATCTATTCGCATTTTAATCTATATGGAAACTGAGTAAACGAAGCCAGAGAACAAGAGTGGTCAACTGCAGTAACCCAAGCAATGATGGCAACTGCAAGAACCATGAGATGTCTCGCTAGTCTCAAAAACTTCAGGAAATATACCCTGCACTGAGCTTCTGTCAGAGTCTACAAATAGTGCCCTTCCCATTGCTTTAACCCCTCGAAGTGGATCACAATAGGCAATTCGACTCAGTGTCTGAGTCACATTCCCTCTTCCATCAGGCCAAAGCAGGTTGTGTCTGCGTGGCCCGGTGGTGCTCCCTAGGAGGAAATGAGTAGTGGAGTGACACCACTGATGTCAAAGACTTGGTGCACCCTGTCAACATTCCCTTCTGAGATTCAAAAAAGAGTAGCCCCAGGCTTCTAAGAAAAGAGATCTGGTCTAAAATGTAAATGTAGGTGCACTCCTACCCACTTGTATGAGCAGCTGGTTTCATAACTGTAGCTAAAACTTTTCTTGTTCTGTTTTGATAAGAAGTTATTCCTGGCCATAATTGATTAAAAACATTACAAATCTGTCATGCAAAACTGCTTCTGAAAACTTTTCTACGTGTGCTGTTGAACCTAGTTTTGATTTGACCAATTGGTTGTTAATAAAATATAAAATAAATTTTTAGCACTAGGTTCAAAAGTGCATAAGCAGATCATAGCTGTAATTACAGTGACTTATTTGATAGCATAAAATAAAATAAAATAAAATAAAATAAAATAAAATAATCAAAACCATAAGAGTTCCATCCTTATTGGGAGGTACTTGTTTTGACCGTACTCAAAGTAATCTGTTAGCATCCCTGAACCAGGCTCTCAAATGCATCATTATAAAATAACAACTAAAATTTGCTGATAATTTAGCAGGCACAGCTTCTTATCAACTCTGTTACAGGCCAATTGATAACATGCAACCTAAGGCATGCAAGGCTATGAAAATGTCACTTCATATCTCAATTATTACTGTTAACTAGCATAACTTTTTATATATGTCACATGAAACTTTTGAAAAGAGTTGACAGCCACATCAGTGAATTTTATTACAAACTGCCATCCATCCAAGGGCCTGACTGAATTTGAGTGGTGCTTTACTGTTACAGTACTGTGTGAAAAAGGCAGACTGTAGGCAGTGTGACCTGCTTTTTTTGATTCACTGACCGAAGAGGGAATGCATTTTATGGAATATTTTTTTTTTAGGAGTGGGCACCAGGAAGTAAAAAGTATTTATATCTAACCAATTAATGAACCAAATTAAGCCACTTGAATTGGTCAGCACCCTGGATGAACAAGGGTGTAACTTTAGTTAAAATTCTTCAATTACAATAAAGACTAAGTTTTCAGATTCATGACATTAAAATCAATCAACAACAGGGGTTCAGCCAGGCAGAACCAACCTCACCACCTGGTAACTCGTCTGGTTTTCTCATAGTTTTCACACTGAGAGCCACCCAAGATCTGATATTTAGGAAAGACACAGGATAGCATGCAGTCAAGTCAAACTGTGAGCTAAAACATATATAGGAAAAAAAAAAAAAAAATACAAGTGTCATAATTATTTTCAGTCCAAAATTAAAATCTATTTGGTCTCAAAATTGTGATATATATTTAGTTTCAAGGTTGACATCTATTTCAGGAGTTACTGGAGCATCTTTTGCATTCACTCAAGTGAGAGATAGCTACAAACTCTCCTTTGGAGTCCATGCTATATGAAAAACATTCTTCTATATTACGGATGAGAGTATCCTCTTGATATTTAAATAATTTAATGACAATTATGACAAAAGACATGCAGTATATGTCTCACTAAAATTAGTTAATTTTGAATCTGAAGAACAGATTTGTTAAAAGATCTAGTTTTTATGAGATGTTAGTAAACACAGTCTAATCTGTCTGCTTATCAACAACTTTTGTCTGGCTTTTTCTAATCTAAAACCTAAATAACCTTTCTAATCTTTTTTCAAGCCTAAGATTGGCTGATAGACTCCCCTGCAAAAAGGCCAGTGCTCTCAAGAAAGCATTTTGGTTTCCGGCACATGCAAATGCTGTCAAAATAAGTAGGTAAAAACTGTTAAATGTAGAAAGTGTAGCCCTTTCTTTAACAGAGGAAAACCTTGCTTGAAAGTGCTGTTTGATTTCTGCTGAGTCACACCACATATTTGCAGTATGCTGCACTTCAAAGCAGCAATGTTTCTTTTTATCACATAAAAATAGAGATACAGGTAAAGAGGTTTTTTTTTTTTTTTAAGTATCTGGAAGACAACTGTTCGTGTTGCTGAGATCTTACCATAAAACAACAATAGAAAGAGAGTCATATTTGTCCTGATCATTTTTCTGTGCCTCACAAAACAAATACAGCAAGAACTCGAGCAATACATGCAATGCTCTTCTGATATCTGGAAATGGGCTATACTATGTATTTTATTGTTTATGTCAGCTGTGAATCAGTTGTCTCATCATATTCTCTTTGTCCTAATCTGCCTATATGTACAACTGTTTGGGGTTTTGTTTTGTTTTGTTTTTTTTCGCCTAACACTTTTCACATGCTAGCACTTAAGGTTTAATGGCTACTGGTTATTCCAGAAGTGCCCAAGGTCACTGTGAACAGCTTTTATAAATACATAAAAAATAAATGAATTCAGCATTATTATGTAATGTTTAAGTTTCTTATTAGTATAAAAAGGGAAAATTCACTGCACACCAGCTTCATGTAAATATTAAAATTGTACATTTGACCATATTTACATGGCACACATATAGCTGTAAATAGTTCTACACAGTTTTATAACTTGGAAACATTCCAGTACTATGTATACATTTGCTCTGGCTTGCAGTTTTTCCAGTTTATGGAATAAAACCATTAAGTTGGAGCTGCCAAATTCATTGAGAATTAGGCACTTTGCTGTTTTTAGGCATTTCTGAAAATTACCCTTAAAACGCTGGAGAAGAGGAAGTTTCTCAGATTTCTGCATGCATAACATTACTCCTTAAGTGATTTTGCTAATTGCTTGTGTGAGTAAAACTAAGCTTGTATATAAATGTGTACTCAGATAAGTTAAAAAACTATCCTTGCCGTATTAGGTTTATTGCAGTTTGACTCAACTGTCTTGAAACTCTCTGTGTTGTGGCAAATCATCACAGTCAGAGCCCACTAAAGAGACAATCTCTTGTAGTTCCTGGTCAAGGAAAGCCCTCCTTGGTAGCCAGAGATTTGGGTATCACAAAGAAAACTTGCTTTTACTTCCATATATTTTCTTTCACTAGAATCCTCAGGAGATTCTCTGCGCACTTTTTATTTACCTTGCTATCCATCATCCCTGTAGCCATGTTTCACATGTTAATATTAACAACCTGCCTACTAATTCCAGTTCCACTCTCGATCTCATGTGACTCTGCATAAAAGGCAAAACAACTGGAAGAGCAAAATACTTAGTATATGAAAATATATAGATATATTGGCTAAGAAAAGCTAGGAGAGGGCATATTACTAGTATAACAAGTATTGTTTAAGTGATAGCAGCTCCTTTAATGACTTCTGTGTGCTTTCCATCTACAACAACATCACTTCTCTTTCGCAAGTGACATTGCTTTGGCTTACGGATCTTCTAGAGCCGTGCTGCCGGATGGCATGTGCAGACATTGAAAAATATAATCCTTCCAATGAATTAAATGAAAAACTAACCAGAACAGCAGTACATATTACAAACATAATAGCTGGCTTGAAAGTGTATCCTGGGGTTCCACATGATGTCATAATCTGCTACAACAAATTTAAGAGTATTGTTGCCTGGAAGCTAAGCCATTATACTATGTTTAATTTCACTAAGATGTAAATTACATGGTTCGGTGTGGTATACTATTGGCTACTGCCATTGTAGATCTTATTCTTGCAGCTGTCAGGAATCGTAATTTTTTTTAGCTAGAAGTCTTAAGCCTTTATACTTTTTTTTTTTTTTAATTATCTTATTCCTCCCTCATTTACCTCCATCTTATCTCTACACTCATCTTTCTTCCAGTAACATTAACAGAATGATAGGCTAAAACTCCTTAAAGTACATTAATAAATATTCATTCCTTGAGGAATGGAAGAGCAATATTAACTTGAAGAGTGACTTCCTGCCTGTTATCACTTTCAGTTTCAGTGAGCCTTTGAGCCAAAAAGAAAATGCTTTTAATACACAAAAATAGCCAGTTTGTGCATTTATATAACTGCCAGCATAAAATTTGAGGAGATATTCTATTTCACAAGGTAACTTTTACCGAGGAAATATGTACATGAACTCTTTATTCCCTACAAGTGTATTAAGGCTTGCAGCTTGAACAATCCTCCAAAATTTCCAGCTGAATTAGGAAGAGAAATAGTATAATTGACCATATGTGAAAGATAATATAAACATCTTTCTTTAAAATACTTTAATATCAGTCCTGACAACATTTTACAAGTCCTATAAACACAGCATAGCATAGTGGAAATACTATGAGGAGATAATTCATGAGGTTTTTTTTGTTGTTTTTTTTTCCTTCCAAACATCTACTAGTTAAAAATTGCTGTACTCTTGCCTCTTTTTCTGTTTTCCTCTGTGCAGTTGTCTGTGGATGGATCTTTGGCCCATTGACACTGCTTGCCAGTTGTCCACTCTGCTGACAACATAATTGATTCTAGGCAGTCTTATGTATATATGGGAAATCGGTGGAGATTTTAGATTAGCTTTTAACAGCAAGTATTGCTAATAAAGAGGTGATTCACAATAGAGGTATGCTTGAAATGACAGAAAATAAATCAACAATAATGGTAGTCAATTGTAAATCACACACAATTAAATATATTTCTCCCTCTAACTTGGAAACCTAAAATAAAGAAGGACTGTTCCGGTGACTCAGGTTTATAGAAATGTGCTAATGTTTGCTGCTGTCAGCTGGCTTAAACAGCTCTTGCTTACTTCTCTGATTCTGGCTATATGTATTTACTTATTGCGGTTGATACAATCTACCAGCATAAATTCCTGCCTTTATAGTTCAGTGATGGTATAGAAGCCATTTCTTCTGTCAAAGCTCTGAAACATTTCTGAGATTAATGCATATCTAAGAGTAGAAATAAAAGCACTGTAAGTCAGAGAAATATTGTGAAAAGAGCCATAAGATATTTTTTAAAAATGTGTCAGAATTTTCTTTATAGGAACATGCAACCTTGTAAGGGTGGTATTCAGGGCCACGTTGCTGTTGATTTTTTGATTTTTTTTTCTGTTTTTCTTTTTTTTTTGTCATATATTTGAACAAAAATAGGCCGATGCAGTGTTTTAGGTCAAGTGACAAAGGATTTAATTAGACTATTTGCTTGTATAAGGAGCTTTAGGTAAGAATGAAAACAAAAGTCTTGGCCTTAAGGGAGATTTTTCCAAGAAAAACAGAATTCTGATTTCCTTCCTTCCCCCTTCCCATCAGTCATTTGTGAGTCTTAATCAGCCTACAGGGAGAACAGTTCTGAATCCTGAGCTAGCCTTGTGCTAGGCTTCACTTTTTCCTCGTGAAATAGTCAATTTTCAATGTATTTAAAAGTTATGTGGAAATTTCCCAGAAGGTTTTTACCTTTTTTTTGTGTACATCTGCACAGAGGATCCACAAGCCAGGTCCGAATAAGATTAGATTTACATACATAACAGTTAATGAAGAAAGTAGTAAGAATGAAAAAAAAAAGTTTAACCATAAAATTCTCCATTGTAAACACAAATTGAAAAAATACAATGGCAAAAATCCTTTCCTTTATGCTTGACATAAATAACCTGACTGTACACTAGTGGTCTTCACCAGGAGAAAATTGAGGCACAAACTTAAGGATTCATAGCATTAGAAATCTGACTTTTTCACTTGACTCTTGATAAGAAAAGAGAAGGGTAAGAACTTATATACCCACTGCATATGAGTAGCTACAACCCTTATAATTTATTTAATCTTGATATTGTTGTAACATCTCCAGACAGCTTTTTGATTTGTAGTGCTCTGACTAAAGCAAAGTGGGAGAAGTACCGGTCCCTGGCACAAAGAGTAGTGTGAAATTCACCACGTTATGGGGAGCACTCAAAAAATGGCTTATGGCAAGTGTGCAGAAAATATTCCTTCAAACTATTTCAGCTTTGTCTCCCAACCTCTTCCATTTGGAAGTGAAAACTAGCAAATTATGAAGAAAAGTTCCCCAGCCCTCGAAGTAGAGGATTTTCCTTTTTCTTACTGCAGAGCTTATTTACACATGTTTTTATATGTAAATGAGGTGCTTTTGATATTCAGTTTATCAGAACCGTACAAGACGTGATGACTTAGTGTTTCAGACTCAGAGGATATGCTACCCAAAGAATAAAATGGAAGGGGGGAAATAAGGAAATATCAAGCGAGCTGGAATCAGGCAAATAATCTCTCTCTTTCTCCCTTTCTGTTTTTTTTCTTTTCTGCTTTTTTAATCCTAGAAAAGCATTGTCTAAATATACAGTTGGGTAACTTTTATTTATCTGTTTCTTAAAAAATATTATGAATAACTGATGCTTTTAATACATATAGATCCGTATATGATCCGTATATATATATGATCCGTAGATCATATCGGAGATTTAGATGTTTAAAAGCTAGGTCACTT
This sequence comes from Crypturellus undulatus, assembly GCA_013389825.1. Classification (NCBI taxonomy): domain Eukaryota; kingdom Metazoa; phylum Chordata; class Aves; order Tinamiformes; family Tinamidae; genus Crypturellus; species Crypturellus undulatus. The sequence goes on along the minus strand of VWPW01011295.1, from coordinate 38,553 downwards.
GTTAGTTTTTTGCAAAAATAAAATTACAATAAAATTACATACATGGCATGTATGTATTTTTCCACTTAAATGATGATTTTACAACATTCCTCTATATCCTGCTTTCTGAAGACTGATCCCAGAATACAAATTTTGTTTAAAGGGATAAAAATACTAAAGGTGAGCAACTGTGACAGTGTTCACCACTTATCCAAGAGGATAAGGTTGTGATAATTATTTCCCAGATCAAAGCCGTTCAGCGTGTAATAATGACTTTTGTCTTGGAGGTTGTCCTCTAAGTTTTGCCAAAACCCTGTCTCCGAAGCATGTTCTGATCTTGTATCAAAATTAGATTCATTCCTATTGAAATATACTCCTACCACCAAAATTAAAGTGAATTAACCACCACTGATTAAAGCTCTTTTCTTCACCTATCCATATTTCAGTGAGTTGTGTAAGAATGATGTTTAAATGTTTGCTTTAAACAAAATTGTGTTTAGCTATCGTTAATATATCTATGAAAATAAGGAGTTGTTCTTTATCTTTAGTTTTATATTCCTAAAAAGTTTTCTTTCATACACAGGATACTTTGTTTAGGCTGGAGTGTTAAGGAATATGCTTAAATTTGTTCTTATTTGGAAAGTGAAATTCATAGTCACTTCCTTATAAAAAGGATTTTTAAAACACGAAACTTTACAAGCATAAGCTAAATTACAAGACCTCTACTTTCTGTTTGGTTTACTAATTTACCCACATCCTTTTAAAAATTCTGAGATTTTGCATATTCTTTTTAAGCTATTTCAAAATCAAACTGCATTCTGTCAATGTCTCATTTCAGCCTAATGTTTTATTCAATATCACATGTATAGCCCTATATAAATGTAATGATTCCAAAAGATGAGTAAAGCTCTCTGGAAACGTGCTACATTTTGTTTTTTTTTTTTTTATATTCATTCTTTATAGCTTTTATACGACAAATTACTATACTATTTTTACTCAATCCATTTTGCCCTCTTTTTTTTTTTTAAAAGTTAGCTTTAGCTTCTAGAGAATTTCTGTGACAGTATAAAAAGTAGTCAGAAAAAATATCTAATTTTACCAATGCAGGAGAACATCCCAACAATATTTCTTCCTTATATTTAAAGTGGTTCATTTTATTTTTTTCCCACAAGAAGAGATCTATATAAGTGAAACAAACTTTTTAAACTAGGTTTACTGTAAAGTCAGATTTCAAGAGATTTAAGAAATCTGTGAGTTCTGGTAAATTTGGAAAACGTGGTTAGCTTAAGGAAGTGAATAAAAGAAATTAAGAATGTCAAAGTATTTTTACTTTGTTTTTACGTTATTTTGCCTATTATTGATGCATGTTGAAAATGCCTCAAAAAATGTTGAAGAACTGTTTTGTAAGAAATCAAGTAATACTGTTTGCTAAAATATATCAGGTTCTGATGTGCTTTTTATTTTTCAAAGACCATTAAATTATGTCCTAGGAATAGCAATGCCTCCTTTCCTTCCCTTCCTCCATCCCATTTCTTCTCACATTTTTCTCTTCTTTCTCCATGATTTTTCTCCTGGATAAAAAATAATCTATTATTTGACCTGCTTTATACCCCAGGCAGTTATTAATGTTTAGTCTATATTAGAACATCAGAAATGTTCTATTCAGCCAGAACTATGGTCTGTCTAGTACTTTTTTTCCTGGTTCTGAAAATAGGAGATGCTATTTAAAGAGAACACATTACACTGGTCACTGTCTTCCATCAATTCCTCTCATATTTCCCCAGTATTTACAATTTCATGATTAGGAATGCTGAAGGATGCCTGTTCTGCCTATTCTCTATAGTAGCCGTTTACAGATTTACTCTGAAATGATCTCATCCCTTTGTGAACCTGTTGATTCTATTTGCCTAAACAGCCTTCTGTGACAACAAATTCCTGAAGTTTGTATCCTGCTATATAAAAAAAAGTAAATTATCTCCTGATCATCACTTCTTTCAGTGACTGCCCACAATCTGTAATATTTGGAAAATAATAGGTCTTTATTGTCCTTACACTTCACATTCATATGCAGCCTCAGCATTCTGCTGCACAGTGGAAGAGATGGAGCCTTTTTAGTCTCATCTCTCTAAGCTCTGTTCCCTCTCTCATTTCAAACCTCTGTACCTTTTCTAAAACCATCGTGGAGGTCATATGGAAAACCATTATGTAGAGAACAAAGGTGCAGAAAACATTCACAAAACAAGCATGACATTATTTTTTTATGCCATGAAAATGGCAGCCTCCAACCTGTTCTTGCTGCCACTGCTGATGGAAATAATTATTTCAAAGGGCTGTTAAGATAGCCTTTCTAGCCTGTCTGGGTAGCTCCTAGATATCCTTCCTGAATTGCAACTGCCACTCTGAGTTCAGCATCTTGTAAACGCAGTTTTGGTTATTTTCTTTTCCGTGGAAACTTCCTATGCATCTACCCATGAGTCTTTCTCTCACCTTTTTGCATATTCATTCAGTTTTGCAAGGTCTTTGAGGACTTTCTCCACCAGGTGTATGGCATAATGTACACAAGAGAACTTAGCACCATCCACAGACTTGGAGAGAGCTCCTGCAATTCCTGTCATCCAAAGACATTGAACAAAATTGGTCCCAATATCAAGACATGGGGAATACCACATCTTCACTTTTTCTTTTACATATTCTTCAACTGCTTTCAATCTATGAAAGGGATCTTTCCTCCAATCCTGAAGCAATTTAGATGTTTTAATAACGTTTGGTTGGACTCTCATCAAGACTTTCACAATCCATGCATGTTACAAATGCATTGCTGTTGTGCACATACTGGTTAACAGCTCCACAGAGTTCCAGCAATTCAGTATGGCAGCCTTTCTCTTACAGAAGGTGTGCTGACTTCTTCCCAAGAGCCTGTGTTCACCCACATGCTCAGTTAACTCATTCTTTGTTATAGAGTTTTTGAGGGATAAAGTCAGACGCGGGTGACTGTAGGTCTCAGGGCTTTCTCTAGAGCTCTTTCTGTAGATGTGTGTGGCTTTCACAATCCAGCAGTGCTCTGACACTGTGGATGTTTGCAATGGTATATTACACATCTTGGCCAGGGGTTCACCATTTTCACATTGTAGTTGCTAGTGGACCCTCCAGTTAAGGTCCCTGGGCATGGGTATGTGATCTATAGTTATAGATATTTTGTACTTATTGGTGTAGGTGAAATATATGTAACAACCTACCTCTCCTACATCTTCCTCATCAAGTAGTTCCACTAGTTCCATAGGTGACTTTCTTCTCTTATATATTTAATAACCTTTTGATATCAGCTTAAGCATTAGTTGAAAGATATTATCCTTATTCTGTTCAGTAGTTCAGAGTATAAGACTGGCATCACATTTTTTATTTAAGGAGCATATGTTCTGATAAACAAAAAAATAAACAAGAAAAACAAAATCCAAAACTATTACTGAATTTCCAAATTGTTGTACTACTCAGTAGAAAAATAATGGGGAAGCATAGGAATAGCAAATTTTTAAACAGCCAGCTATTGAACTAACCTTAAGGAGTACTAAATGAGTGCAGGGACCAAACAGGGACCAAAAGCGGGCTTGCAGACTCAGAAGCCTTGAAAAGGTTCTAAATAGGTGAATTACTGAAACCTTTGTGAGGTCTACATAACCGTAGGTCTTTTTTGAAGGTTTTCTTTTTATCAAATAAGAGCAGGCTTTAGGGCTCCTTCTTTGTTAGATGCTAGTTTCCCTGACAGAAAATAACAGTCTCAAATTCCTTATCTTTTGTATCTCCTGCCTTATGCAGTACTCAGCACAGGCAGCAATAGAACTGCATAAAGCGCTCCATACTGCGCTGAGAAACAAAGTCATTAAGGATCTGAGCCAAAAGCTGTTGTAGTAGAATAGAAAATCCCCATTGACTTCAATGAGATTTGGGTCGGGGCTGTAGTCAAGTGAAGTCAGTCAGTATTTATAGTAAAAAAGGCTTCTAAAATTCATGTTATACAAGCTTTCCCTGGCTGTATAGTACTTATATTAGACCAACTGACTAGATAATGATCCTGTTTTCTTCTGTTATTTATATCTAGAGCCACAGAAATCTTTTAGTGGAGCTGTTCTCTTGAAAGTCAAATGGATTCTATTTCAAGGGTAATAGGATATTTTCTGCCAATACATATTAAAACTATATTCTTGCATTGTTAACATTTCTATTTCACTTCAGCCTGCATTTTCTCTTGCAGTAGACAGTTCAGTGAACCATCATTATGTATCTTAGTAATATTAACATAGAGGCATATGTATTTTCTAAGTCTACTATCCTTGATTTTGTTAAGGGGATTTGACTTCCAAGGCTGTACAAAGGCCCTGCAAAACAGAGAGCAAATCTTATCGAAAAGTTTGCATTTTAAAAAGGAGAGAGAAAAGGGAGATAGGGAAAAACATAGCTGTATTTTTTAAAGATTTCTATGTTCCTTCCATCCCATTAATTCTTTAAATTATTTTTCCATTCATTTTTCCCATGACACATTCATCACTCTCAAAAAGCCAGAGTCCAAATGAACCAGATGTGCTGAACGTGCAAATAACTGAAAAATGGGTTTCCCTGGAAACCAGATGAAAGCCTTCAGAACAGCTCCACCTCCCGCTCAGCTTGCCTTTCCCTTTTAGTAGCTCAGTAATAGCAAATCAACGCACTTATATCCAGATTGTCCCCTCCACTTACATGAGCAGGGGGTAACCACTTCAGGCAGGATTCAGAAAGTAGAGACTTCCATTGCAGGTTTTCACTGTTTTATTCTCTGTAAAGCTATAACTCTTCTATAAGAGCAGCAGCATATGGATAGGGTAGGACAGGCATTTTTGCAGATGGTGTCAGACAACAGCTGCCTTCCATATTCTCCCTTGGCAACCCTGTGGATAACTGTGTAGAATATCTACTAGACGGGCACTCCAATTAGCACTCATTTATCTGGAAGCCCTTTCCCGGAACTTAATGTTGCTATTGCAGACTATTTCATATTCATATTGGAACTAAATGACTTCTTAGCCCAAAAACTCACCTGCCAAATTTTCCCCGCCTTTTCCCCCATGTACATAGCGTTCCTGGGTGTCAGTGGTAATGAGACCAGCAATAGGGCTGGTCTCCATTTTCCTTGACTTCATCCTGGCTCTTTGCCGTGGCACTCAGCAGTCTGTTTGACTGAGGTACCTTGGTGTCTGTCAAACACTTCTTAAAACTTATAATGCAATGCCTCAGTTACAATTAAGTTCCTGAAATACTTTAACACAACTTTGGCCCTTTGTGTTTCTTCATGTAGTGTCAATGAGAAGGGGATAATAGAACCCAGTGGATGTTCAAAACTAAGTAGCTCTGTGATGAAAATCCCTTTCCCCTAATAAAATGGTCTTTTCTGATCTCACAAATCTTTTCTTTTGCAGACCTAGAGCACTGCAGTGTAACTACAGAAATGTTGCTGTAAAAATAGAGTTTAAATTGAAATTTTCATCACATTTGTGTGAAGCAATCATGGCTTACCCTGGGAATAGGGAGACGAGACCCTTTGATGCATTGCTCCTACTTTCATTCCTCCTCTGGTTAGGGAGCAGTACAATAAATCACAGTGCTTCCACCTAGACTAGAATAAATTTCTGAAGGTAGTTTTGCGTGTAGTGCACTTATTAAAAATTGCCAGCTGAAATGAAGGCAGGACAACAAACAACGGAAGTATCTTGCTCTGTTAATGAGAAGCTGCTGTCTGGATTATCATGTATTTGCTGCATTCCTAATTAGTTTTCATTGTATTAACACTTTAATGTTAATATGATACATTACTTTCAACCATGCAGGCATAAAGCCAATTTTTAGGAAACTGGACTTTTAGAGAACAAAAGTAGGGAATCAGTGAATAAGTAACTTACAAAACTACCCAGCCTAACTCTACACCAGAGATAAAGAGTTTATAATCCCCATTTTTCAATATATTGTTATAATTAAACAATGTACATATGATTAGCATTAGCAGTGATCTCCTATGGAAACTGGCATCTAGTTTTTCTTCTGATCTTATTTCCAGTAGAAACAAAGATGATAACCTGACTTTGCTTTGGTAGAGTTGTGTTCTTTGAAAAATAACATGATGGAAGATATCTGATATAGTGTAATATGAATGAAATATGGAGACCCTACTCCTCCCTTTCCTTCAAAAATAAACAGCAAAAAACAATTCTGAAAAGTTGTGCGTCATCAGAATGTACAGCACCTACTTTAGCTGACAATGCTAATATTGCTTGGACTTAGAGAACATACTTATTGACTCATGAATATTCCAAGGGGGTAGATTAATCTTTTGTGAACCATACAGCTCTGATGAAACTGCTGTTTAACATGCTAAAGTGCCAAATTCATCTTCAGCTTGTACAAAAGGACTTCCTATAATAAAGACTCTTTGTAATAGCAATAAGGCAGCTCTGTAGGGAATGTTTATCGTGAAGTGCTCACACTTTGAAACACTAGACATTTTGTCTTGTATTACACAACTCCCCGAGGATATGAGTGCATGGTGCTATTTAATAGGTTCAGTTCAACTTTATGGCTTAATTAGTACTTGGGACATTGTGTCTATACATTAGTCTAAGGTTAGATAGCAGCGTATATAATAAACCTCATAATCCACCTTTATTTTGTATTTCATAATGTACCTTTATTGTTTTTCATATTCCATCAACATGTGCAAAAAATCAGTCATATCTCATCCAGCATACTTAATAAGAGAGGTAGGTAGGGTAGGTGGGTATGTAGGTAGGCAAATACATATTGTACATACATAAATAAATTTAAGAATAGAATCATCATCATCATGGCTAGGCTTCGTGAACGAAGATATGGGAAGGGCTTTACCCATGTTTGCTGCTGCGCGCGCTGATGGTTAAAAAGACTGATGTGCGAAAGGCACATCCGGTTGCAAAAGGCACAGTGGAAGGTCTCCTTAGGCAGTATTGGTGAGGCATGGTTCTTTCTGCATTGTCTTTTCTCTTTGAGCCTGACTCTGCATGTATTCTCAAAGGAAGCAGCAGTGTTATGGGTGGTACATCTCCATGTCTCCCGTTCAGGGCCGGAGTGGACCACTGCTGGTAGTCAATATGGCCAAGGCTGAGGTATTGTTTCAGGGAGTCTTTGTATCTCCTTTTTGGGGCTCCTCTCTTGCGGCAGCCGGTGGCGAGTTCCCCATAGAGCTCAGGCTCAGGGAGGCCGTGATCTCCCATCCTGGAGACGTGCCGTGCCCAGCGCAGCTGCGTTCTCAGCAGCATGGCCTCAATCCTGGTGACCGCTACCTGTTCAACGACAGCCACATTAGTCACATAATCCGTCCAGTGGATGTTTAGGATTGTACAGAGGCAGCACTGATGGAAGTGTTCAAGAAATCGCAGGTGGTGGCAGTAGATGACCCAAGATTCAGACCCATATGAAAGAATGAACAGTACAATGACTCTATAGACACTAATCTTTGTACTTCTCTTCAGGTGTTTATTGCACCAGACTCTGTTATGAAGTTTTCCGAAAGCTCGGTATTGCCTTTGCTAACCTGTTGTCTATCTCATTGTCAATCTTACCATCCAAGGAAATGATGCTTCCTAGATCGTTGAACTTTTGGACTGACTTAAGTTCTGATTTGCCTGTGGTGATGGGGGGATGATGGAAGACTTGCTGAGGTGCAGGCTGGTAGAGAACTTCTGTCTTCTTTAAACTGACCTCCAACCCCAGAAGCTCAGCAGCCTCTGCAAAGCAGGATGTTGAGCGCTGCAGTGCTGCTTTTGTATAAGCAACGAGGGCAGCATCATCAGCAAAAAGCAGCTTGTGAACAAGGTGATTTAGGGTCTTAGTGTGGGCCTTCAGACACCTTAGGTTGAATAGGCTTCCATTGGTATGGTAGTGAATTTAAATACCATTTTCTTCATCGAAGTCTGCCATGGCCCTTTGGAGCATCATGCTGAAGAAGATTGCGAATAGAGTTGGTGCGAGAACACAGCCTTTTTCACACCATTGGTTATTGGGAAGGACTCAAACAGGATTTTTTTCTCGCAATGGAGAGCAGAGCTATACCTCTGAGAGATATACCTACATACAGCAGAGTTATACCTACATAAATAAATTCAGGAATAGAATAGCTAAGTTAGAAATATCAGAATAGCTTTTGCAGGAATATATGTGATTGGAGTGGAAGAAGGACCTAATGGCTGCCCTGACAATCCCACACTTATGGTTGTGGTTAAGGTAGCAATATTTGGCCAAGTTAAAGCACCGCCATTAAAATGCCTTAAATGTGCAAAGGTTAAGGTCATGGTCCAGGTATGGTCACATGTTTTGCCAATAAGCTGTACTTGTGCATGGGAGCTCTGACTCTGAACGTCCACAAAGCCCTGACAGGAAGGCATGACATCTTTTTGGAGGAATGCTACTGACATTGACACTGTGTGGCCCTACCCTTGGCAAGTCATAAGAACACCTGTGCTGAACTGATGCTTTTCCCCACATGTCAGAGAGATTTGTAAAGCTCCTGGGTTGAAAATTACAGCACAGTTGTGTGTAGCTCAGATAACTGCCAGACACAGTTGAATGGAGAGTGGGTGGTTAATGCCATGACCTCTGAATCCTGATATTATTTCCCTTAAGTTGGATGTTAGTAGATGCAATTAATTTGCATAGTTTTATTAGTGAAATATCTATTAAGGTTGCAGACATAAATTTGAATATTTCTCTGTGAAATGAATTGTGTATGTGGACTGTTCTAAAAATAAAATCCTACAAATGTTTTCTAGTTTGGCAGATGAAAAAATATACACCTGCTCTTTCAATTTCACACTTCAAGAACAAGGCTTTTTTTTAACTTTTAACAATTTCATCATGACTTATGTTAGAAAGTAGAAGTTTTTGTCTCTTATCTATTTGCCTTTAGCAGCACACTCTCAGTTTTGTATATTCCATAAATATTTGATGTGATGTTTACATAGAATGTTAAGGAAAGAGAGAACAGATGTCTATATATGTCACCATCAAGAAAAATACTGATTATATTTTTAAAAATGCTGAATATTAGCAGGAAAGCTGTAGGTCTATGTGAAGTCTGACTATCATGGAAAAATTAACTTCTTTTTTATTTAACACTGACATCACTGTATCTACAGGTGTTCCCAGTACAGTAGTTGAAATAAGTGTCTGTGTACTCCAGCTTACAAACAGGTCCAATCTTTACATGCTAAATAGATACCGACAACATTTTGCTTGGGGCTGGGGAGGGCACTTTAAAGTAATCTAAACAGTGTGCTTCTGCTCTTGTACTCATTCATCCGTCCTTTCTTCCACAAGATAGTAGAGAGCCTTGAAATAAGATGCCAAATATAAAGTATCTCGCTTCTGAAAACAATCAGTGACTTTACAGAACTCTGATAGAATACAAAATCTAGAAGTACTTTATGAAAAAAAAATGAAATGCTTAGTTTATGACTTTATACAAAATATAATAATTTAATTTGAATTTTACTAGTCATTTAACTAGTTTTTTATCTGTAAAGAATGGTTCAACATCTGATTCAGTTTGCATGATATTTTTCACATTTTTGCCTTTAGGAATTTATTATTTTAAATCATAATCACCATAATTTTAATGAAGGTACCAAGTCTAGACTGGGAGGGCAGACAGGTCATGGTTTCTGCAGAGCCTCAAAATCAGCGTCTGCATTTCCAGGTGGAAATGGTATGCTCAGTACTTTGAAGCAGGAAACAGATATCTTAAGTAGGAAAATGCCCATCAAGAAGGATGAGAAAGAAGATCTAGAGAACTACAGGTCAGCCTCTCCTCAAGCCCTTGAGATTCGTTAGTCTTTAAGATGGGACACTCAGGGGATCTTTACTGCTGTGTAAACTTACTTAATGGGAGGATTTAGAGAATATAGGGTCAGATTCTGCTCTGATTTTAATTGTCTGTAGGGCTCTAAGAAAATGCTAAAAGTGGAATACAGACAATTAAAATTATATTTACAAACATTGTTCATACGTTAGAACAGGTTGGTTAGATATTGAAAGGAACTGTGCATGGAGATTGGCATTTCCGTCNTATATATATATATATATACATATATTTACAAACATTGTTCATACGTTAGAACAGGTTGGTTAGATATTGAAAGGAACTGTGCATGGAGATTGGCATTTCCGTCCTTATAGATATCCAAATCTTAACTGAACAAACAACATGAACAACCTGCTCAAAATTGGTCCTGTTGTGAGCAGTATATTGTTCCAGATGACCAGCAGAGGTCTCTTCCAAACTATATCCTTGTATATTCAGATTCCCTGATTTTTGTAAAATTTTGGAAAGTTCAGTCTGGATAGTTATTTGCATCTTCATCTTGAGCACAGTCAAAATCCTCTGAGACATGACTTTCTTACGAGATCTCCACAAATGGTTTGTTTGCCTGTTCAGAAATATCAAGCACATAGAAATAATAGAGTTTGTACAATAAGAAATACTATTTCTTCTACTATCTATAATAATGAATACAAAGGGATTTAACAACATGGACAAACCACCTAGCTAGCACAAATGTTCTCACATTTCCCTTGCTAAATGTCCCATAAACTGCTGAAAAAGAATGAAAAGCAGTTGAATAGCTCAGGGAATAAGATGGAATCACAAGCAACTATGCTTAGAAAGGTAATGAGATGAAGTGCTTTTCACATTTGTCAATGCTGTATTCCCAGGGTCCTACACCAAGTTACTTTGGCTCAATAGTATACTATATTGCCAGAGACTATATTGCCAGAAAATATTGATCATATTTCACACCATGAAATACTAACTTGGCACTCTATGTTTTGCCCTACTTGAGAGTGTTGTCCTACTGGATAGGTTTATCATTGGGAAGGGTGATAGAGGGCATGCATATTCCCTGCATGCCTGGCTTCCCAGGGAGGCAGGATCTGATGCGACTGCATCAAAACTTGAGGCTGATTTGGAACATCCCATTTCCTCACTCTCTGAGCACTGCTGTGCCAGCTTTCATGAGAGGCTGCCTGGGGGAACTGAGGAGGCCAAAGGGATTCCAAGACCCACTGTAGAAACCTCATTCTGGCACACACACACACTTTTACTTGGTTTGAGAAAACTAGAGAAGACTTAACACAGGCATAAGAGATACCTCAGTACAGTAAGGTGGAGGAATCTAGGTTATCCTTCTAGAACCCACATTTTACTTCTGTGCATGTACTACCTTTACCTGTTTACTCATCAAAGCATTTTGCAGGCATGTGTGAAAGTGATCATTCTTAAAAATAAATAAATAAAAGAGCAGAACAAGAAGTCTTCAGAGGTCTACTGAGACATAATATCTCGGGTTCATTCCTGAACCTGACCCCTTCCCAGACAACCTCCCAGAACAAGGTTGTTGATCTCTATTCCAGAATAATTACAGATAGAACAAGAGCAAATGGTCTCAAGTTACCGTAAGGGAGGTCAGGGTTAGACATTAGGGAGAAATTTTACATGGAAAAAGGAGTCAAGCAGTGGAATAGGCTGCCCAGGGAAGTGCTGAAGTCATCATCCCTGGCAGTGTTCAAGAAAAGTGTAGATGAGGCAGTTCTTAGGGAAATGGTTTAGCAGGTATGGTGAAGGATTTTCGGTGGGACTCGAGGATCTTGAAGTCTTTTCCAACCATCATGATTCCACTGTCTGTCAGACTGCACAGCCTCTTGGCAACTGCATATATTCCCATCCACACATAAACACTTACTTTGGACAGCAGTTTCTAGCTCTTATGAAACTCACAGAAGCCTTCAATGTCACAGTCATAAATCGAGTTTACTCTTATCTGAAAAAGGTGTTTGAAACCTCAGAAGTCATTTTTCTGTTAGTCTGATAAGGAGACAGAATTTAAAAAAAATGACATTTTTTTCTTTAAATGAGGTTAAATGAGAATCTCTTAGAAGAAAAAAAAAATTAATCCAATCAGTGCAGGAGTAATCAGTAATCTAGTAAAAAAATCAGTAATCTAGTTAAAAAAAAAAAAAAAAGGAAGGAATGATGCTCCATATAGTATGATGGATATTATTTTGATTAAAAAGTTCATGTTACCATACAGAATTTTTCTAGATAAGATTTGGAATGTTTAGGAGTGAGAATATCATCTCTCTTTCTCTCTGGTTATGGATAACACACAAAGTTCAGCAATTTTATTATGAAGAAATATGTACAAATATAGAAATGATTTCTGATATCTGAGTGATATCAGATCTGAATTCTTTGTGACTCCTTTCACAGGAGTCAGCCCATCATATATCCAGACAGACATATCCATGCAGTCAGTTTGCACTTAAATGAGTAGACTCACTTCTGCTTATTTTGAATATACCTGCTTGACAATTTGGTCTATGGAAATCATAATGCTACTAAAATTATGGATTCATTATACTAGGGAGTAAGTTTTGCATTTATAGAATATACTTATTGGGAGAGTCAGGAGAACTTTTGTATTTTTTTTCGAACAGTGGCTATTTTAACAGTGAGCAGTTTTTACATATGACACATGTAGCATGTATTTTTTTTTGTCACTTTTTACATAGTTTGTGCAATATTTAAATGTGATCTGCAAGCCTACTAAGCTACTTTTCTTGACTGAGAACATCGACATTGCTTCATGGCTTCTACTCAGTTAAATTTTCAGAAATAATTTTGAGTATAGGTTTATCTACATCAGTATGATGAAACAGTTGTGCACGTTTCATATGTGATTATACCTGCTTTTATGTATATAATTGACATAACTGAAGCAGTAGAAAAATTAAATCAAGAAAGTCCATATAACTAAAAAGATAAATATAGAAATAGTTTTAAGAGTTTTTATCAATACTTCCCTTGTTGCTGATACAATCAGATTCCGACCACACACATTTCAAAAGGAAGTTACCAAATACAGCTTTTTGGGACTTATTCTTTTCTTTACACAACTTTAACAAGTTTCATAGAAAAATATGACAGCTTCTCTTTAACAGACAGCAAACTTTCTTTTTTTCCAGAATTACTTTACAGTCCTAAGAAAAAGTGTTCCACTGTGATTCCTTCCAAGCCACTGTGCTAGAACAAACTCAACCCATTCTAATCGGGTGACATCAGGCAGCAGTGAAAATGCAATTTGTTGTGAAATTTGTTTTTGCATTTGCTGTTGGAAGCACAGTGTTCAGCTCTTTTGCAACTCTCCATTGTACCTTATCAGAGAACATGCTAGCTGGAGGGCATCAGCAGCACTGATCACTCAGAGGGAAACAGAACAGCTGTGTTCCTGACAGCTGGAGCAGGCGTGACGTCCATCAGCAAATAACGGGGATATCTAAAACTGTTCTCCTTAGCAGGGTGTCCCCAAATCCTGTTATGCAGTAAATGGGAGTTTTAACTGACTGCCAATTCTGCCATTATTTTCCAGTAGATGATAAACACTTTTTTTTTTTTTTTTTTTTTTTTCACATCTGCATACTAGTTTGTCATGCTGTCATTCATCATCCATAAAGTAGCTTTAGGTAAGAATTATAAGAGGATAAGCCGTTTCAGAGAAGCTCGAGCCCTAAGAATCCTTGATCACATTGCAAATATACACAAAAATTCCCTCCAAGAGAAACATTTTCAGTTCATATTTTACAGCCTAAAAGAAGGTGCCTATATGGTGAATGCCCCTCCTAAATCTTCTCTGTATCATCTATTTCCCTATCCTGATACCAAAACCTATGCTCCAGGAATTTTATCTTCATTGTCATCCATTCACAGAGATAAAGATATAACTTAATTTGTGTTCTGGCATCCAGAATACACAAGCCCAGGACCCCTCAACCTACAAAGCTATCTGTATCACAGGATCTTATGTTGGGCTGCTCATCAGATGGCCCCTGCAGAGAGACTAAACGAAGTCAAACAAAAGGAGTGTACATAGACGTGACCAATTCTTTAAGGCACTGACATTAGCTAAGGCCAAAGGCTAAGGTTAGTTACATTGCTACAGGTGTAGCTTCAGCAAACTCTATCAAAATGTAAAGCTCATAATTGCTTTAGAACCTGATCTAACTCACAAAGGCACAAGCATGTTGACCATGGGCATATACGGATTCTCTGAGGCCATGTGTTCTTCTGGAGCATACAGGTATTATGCATAGGATGCTTAGTTTTAACTGTCTCTGTGTATCTCTGCTATGAATATATAATCAGGAAATGCAGATCTCGTGAGCAGCCTTCAGGCTACCAGAATGCATTTCACTTGCTCATACTTCCCATGGATTACAGTCCCAGTGTTTCTAATCCCTCCAGAGCTGAGAGATGTACATCGTTCTTTGAAAAAAAAAAAAAACTCAGAGAAAGAAAAGAGATCTAGAAGTATTAATTGTTTTAGGTGATGATAACATTCTTATATAAATTATTTTTTTTTATAGACGTGATTTTCTATACTAACTTCTCAACAAATATATATGTCTGTGTATTTTGAATGACTATCTTTGCAATAATAGAATACTGAAAATCTCTGATAAAAGTTATGTTCAGAGAGAATAAAATAACAATTCATTATTAAATATGCCTCTTTCTCAGTTCATTAAAATTGCACTTCCATCTGAAGCATTAAAGTAGAAGAGGCATTTAACCCTTTATCACTGAAAAAAATAAAGGAATAAAAAAATATATAAATTAAATCCCATCTTTTGGGAATTTCCTTATCCTTTCCTTGTTTTCTTACTATTAGAGTGATACTGGAGTTCATCACATCATTGTCCAGGCTGCTGTCTTTCTGACAGAGTAGTGCAGTAGAAAGTAACATCATTGACATTCAAGTGTAAGCCAAGATGCTGGTTCTTTACCACATGGACTAGTCTTGTTTATGCATTTATCATAATGTCTTTGAACAAGGATAATCTGTTGTGTTCGTGGCCCTTCCTATTATCTTACCAGGGAAAACTAAGAGTAGTTCCTCTGATCTCTGACCTGCCACTGACTGACATCAGTTTAGTTGTGAGGTTCTTACTCTGCTTGATTTAACAGCAAAAATGTGGCCAAAGGGGAATCAAGAGAGAACAGGACTCTGCTCTGCTCAGGTGAAGACTATTTTCCCCTTCTGAGATATACAGCACACTGCCTGCCTTGTACAGATGCCTCCCAAATATTGTCTCCTGCAGCAGTGCTGCACTGTGCTGGCCCTAGCTCAGGGCTATGACTAAATGCAGTAATCTAGCTTTTACAGCTGCTCTATGAGAGACAGTAAGGCAAGATGCTTTAATTAACCATGTTTATTTATGTACAAGACATGAAAACAAAAATGGATTGAAACTCATTTGAAAACAACAAGACTTCTTCCTACCTACTGTTTGTCAGCTAAAAAGAGGTTTAGAGCAAAATTCAAGATTTCTTTCCCTTTTAAATAAGTGATTTATAATCTCTGTATCTCTGTAGTTCTAATTTACTGCAAGCAAAACATCAGATTAGTAATGTGTTTAATATGAGTTATTAAATTCCCATTAAGCAAAATTACCACCCTTAGAGATATACAAACCTACGTTTTTCAATAACTATGTATTTCACCTGTTTCTAAAAACATTGACAATTTTAAGATTTGTACTCCAACAGCTTATTTGGTTTTGTTTCAGGAAAAAAAAAAAAAAAGAAAATCATTCTTCTTTTAAGTGTGTTTTCCATATATGACTTAGACGCAGTTCATTCAAATGGTTCTTTGCCTCTAGTCTGATATGAAATAACCACTCCTTTCATATCTGTGTAGAGATTATTGCACCAGAAAAGAGTCTGAAATTTTCCAGGAACATTTTGCTAATGGTGTCCCCATTATTTTCCAATTTCAGCTTGCCCAGGAAGGAAACACCTTTTCTGACTATTTTTAAAGGCTTTGTTCCAAAGCCTCAACTTTTTTAATAGCTGAAATACTTTTTCTTGTTTCCTATTCATCAAGATTTTCTACATTTCAAAGGAACAAGGCTTACTGAAAGGCTTATTGTAGTAAATACTGAACTTAATATATTTATCTCCTTTAATAAACTTATTAAAGTATTTCTTCTGAAATTCTCATTGAAAAATGGGGCTTCTGGAATGATGTGGAGAAGCTGGTGGTCTGAAACCTTGAGTATGGCTTTGCAGTAAAATAGCTGCTCTCAGACATTTTAAAAATGTAGAGAGACACCAAGTTCTAAGGGTTAGTTTTCACAAGAAATGTTAACACAATTGTCACAAACAGCAAACAGGCTGAAAATATAAGCTGATTTCTGGTTTGCTATGTGGGTGTATAAACACACAGAACTTACATATATATACATATAAATGTATGTGTGTGTATGTATATGGTGAAAATAATACGCAATTACTCCATCCTGTTTAGACAAGTCACTGTCAACTGAGTATTTCTTGATTTATGGTACTATTTATTTCTTAATGAGCTATTGTTGTAAGTTGTTGGTGATATCTACTGAAATATTATTTTTCCATTTAAAACACACAAAATTTGTAATCCTCTAAACAAATCCATGTATCTTCTCCAGTACCTCACATTTCTTCATTTCTTTTATATACATATATAAATGTATTGTTATTATTTATAAACCAAAAAATATGTTAAGCACTTGTTTCTGTTTTCCAAAATTAGAAACCTACTGATAACAATGAAGATCTTTCAAATTGAAAAGTAAGAATAAAGACAATACCTACCTTTTTTTCTGTGTTATTCTTCATTTTTAACTGTGGAATTTAAGTTGGGACATCTTGATGAAAGAGGGAAAGACTAGTACAAAAATATGATTTTCTCCATCCTGAAAGATCCTACAGAATTTTGCGCAAAATTGTGTCTTCACTATATAATTCTACTGGTTAACTTAAAGAACCTAATGAAAACAACTGTTTACCTGTTAAACTGTACTTTTTTCTAAATGGTATCTGTAGATTATCACTGTCATTTTGTAGACCATTAATTAAATTTAAATGCCTTCTTAAGAGAGCTTTTCTGAAGATAAATCGTAAGCCAAAAAAACTCAAGAAAAAAAGCACTGCGAATCCACTAGCTACCTAAAATCCTTAACATCTGTGCTCTACTTACCAGTGTGCTAATCCTCTATATGTTTCCTTTTTCTTTTTATTTCCTTTTTCTAAATGTATATATGTATTACATGTTGTAATTAATAAGTCCAACAGGTTGCATTTACTAACTTAAGAAGGACTAGGATAGATGTTTTGCTGAATCAGGGTATTTAGGTAACTTGTATAATAAAGGACTCATACCTCCAAGGAAAATTTTCTCTAAACTTCCCTTATGGGTTTGTAAGTGACAAGTGAAACTGTGAACCTCCTCTGTCTGCTCCCCCTTCTATGCGTAGAACATGCTCCCTTTTATTTTTTCATACTTATTAACAGAAATAAAATACTATGGATACTTTTTTTATCATGTCATTGTCAAGAGGCCCTTAGTTTACAAATGGATTTTATTTCTGGATTCAATCTGAGGTACTTTAGAAAAAAAAACAACCTTTGACAGAGTCAACATGTTCTTAATAAACTTTCGTATTTTCTGTCTCCCTTGACCAATATTTGGTCTCTGATATTTGTCTGTTTTTTGCAATAATTTCTTTCCTTGTCTTTTCATTACTGCTATACGCATGGCAAGGGGATGGGAAGGCATTTTTCCTCACAACAATGGTCCTTTAAAACTGTCAGTGGTCTTTTCAGGATAAAATATTTCACTGATAAGAACATCCTCTGCTCATTATGTGTTTTCCCTCCCCTTCTGTAATGAACTGCTGCTACTTCTAGAAGTTTTACCCTTCCAAATGTCTGACATCAGTTTGCATATGGTGTAAGAGCTAGGTTGTAAGGCATTCCATATTGAAAAATAGGATGCTGTTGAACTATAGCACCTTTTAATCACTGTATAATCTGTTTAGCTACCATGTGTGAATAAGATAAATTGAGGGTTGAACTTCTTCCAGTCTGCAACACCATAACAATTTATCTCTTGCAGAGATACAAGCACTAAAAATGAAAGATGAGCAGATATACAAATCTCTATTCTCCATGTGTATGCTACATGCCCGTGGCATTCAGGCAATTTGCTTTCCAGTGGAGAATGAGCTGGGAAAGGTCTCTGTAAATAGACCTCCCTCACTTTAACTGATGCCATCTCACAAAAGACTTCTTCAAGCAGTGCTTAAAGACACGACAGTATCCAAGCAGAACACAGACTTGGGCATATCACTATTGTTCCATGAAATGACACTTTTAGAGTAGTATTTTTAAGACAGCTACATATATATATATAACTATAAACATACTTATATAAATTCAATTTACAGACATTGGCTAATTAGCATAATTTGCTCTCTCTCCAGGCCTTGTATTTGAAATAAAAAAAAATACTGGTTCTTTCACATAGCAACAACCTTTGTGGAATTGGTGATAGGCCTAATTTTCTCCTCTCCTGTACTACGAAGTAAGCAACAGTTTGCAAGAGCCAGTGTAAAACGTGGTAACCCCTTGAAGAATTAGATTAGGAACTGTAAAGATTTTAGAAAAAAATACTTGGGAATGTTTCTAGAAAGGACTTGAAGGTAGGCATGAATTCAGCCTCAGGAAATAAGGAAGACTAGAACATCTTTAGCCTCTTTAAATCCTTAGCCATTTAATACTGGAGCTGGAGTCTAAGAGAGCAACTGACTGAGTGCAGGCCCCACAGCTGTTGATTATATTACGAAACTCTTGAATGCTTGACTTAAGGAGGATAACATGAGCATCAGGAACACACAGAGACTTCTTTTTCCCTTCAGATTTTCTAGGAAAGCTTAAAATATTCTGTTGTGTCCACTTGTTACCTGGGATGTCACCGAGGAGCATTAAACTCCATGGGGATTCGGTGCAGAGACTACACCTAGCCTTATATAGATACTGGTATTTAGTTATCTGAAAGTCCAGTATTACAGTATCTGTATTCCCTCTCCAGCTTAACTTCTAAACTGTATAAACCCTCTGCTAAAGTGCTTGACTTTGTAAAACTTGACAGCTATGAAAATCCCATTAGATATTTATCTGCTTGTTTAGACGCCTAAATATCTTTTGTAAATATGACCTCAGAAAATGCTGTTATTTCACTGTGGCTGTCTTCTGATGCTATCCCCAAATGATGTGAGAGATAGAGTATATTAATAGCAATCCTAGGAATTCCTTCAGGACTGCTAAAAGCTTTGAGTCAGGTTATCAAATGCATGTACAGTAACTGTTCCCTGCTGCTTGCTCTCATCTAGGAAAAGCTTTTGTCATTATCTTTGTCACCCAGCAGCTGGGACCTCACAGCCTTGAAAACATCCTCAGATTTGGAAAAACCAGTCAACCATGTTGTACCTTAAAAGACTGAATACTGACATTGTGCATGTTTAATCAGATTTTGTACGCATCTGGGCTCTGCAATACAGCTTGTCTGAGAAAAGCATGCATTCTGTCACTTCCTATTGATAGGGAGATAAATAGAAACAGTACAAATCCACTTGATATCTATGCTCAAGCATTAGGCTAAACAAAAACTAAATCCCTACAGCATTAAATTTCTTTTTTTTTTTCTATTGATAATGCATTCTTAACTAGAAAGCTCATAAGCAAATACTACTGGTTTTCGTTAGATGATTATTTGGATTATTTGGTACATTCTCCTGGAAATTCACATCTTTGAGGATGTAAAAGTACTCCCTCGTTTTAATTATTTACGTCTGTCAAATAAATTTAACCAGAGCTCATTCTTTCACTTTGGGTTTAGGCTACCAGGTAGCTCAAGAGGTCTCTAGTCGGAGCAGTGGGGAAGACCAGGTTACTTCAGGTTTTATCTTGCTGGGGCTGGATATCCTCTGAGGATGAGACCAGCACAACCTCTCTGGCCCTGTACTCCATAGCTGCACTGTACTCAGGGGGAAAACATTTCTCCTCATTTAAGCCTGAGCCCTGTCCATGCTACCTGAAGAGATCATCTCTGTCTATCCCTCATTTGGGTCTCATGACCTGTCCTACCCCAAGTCTTATAACTGTGATGTCCTAATTTTCAGTTTGCACTAGTCCTCCATGTTTATTCCTGATCTTCACACATCTGTGTATGTAACATGGAGCAGGTGTTCCTTCACCTTGTTTGTCATTTCTGAAGTCTCCCTTGTTCCTAGCACCAACATCCTTTGCTTTCCACCCCACCTCCACTTTTCCACGTGACTCTGGGTCACAACCTCCCTCCCTATCTCATCCAGTTCTCACCAGTCTTGCTTGTCTCACTCCACCCAAGTTGTCCTCAATAGGTCATCCTCTGGCCATGATGCCATTACCCTGGTGTGCCAGGCACATCACCCCTCTGTCCTCTCAGCAGTCCTCCCTGCTCAAAGCAGGTCCTATGGTCAGCAAAGCCAAATCTCTGCATGGACACCATGTCTACTCCCCTCCCAGTTCATTCCCCTCTTCAGAAGAACTGAAAAGACACCACTGGCCACTGTACATGACTGGGACTGCGATGAGGTACTAATACTGACTGTGGTGAGGATGCAACACCCATTTTCACTCTTATCTGCCCACCTGACCCTGCTCATGCATGGCATTTTTTTGCTGCAGGACATAAAGTGTGAAGACGCTCTTTTTTCCTTGTCCGTTATGTTTTTGAGAGTCAAGGTGTGGGAATAAAAAGGAAAACCTCCTGTGGCTCTCCCTGGAACTTCTAAAGGGTGATTTAAATGGACGAATTTTAATTTGAGGCAGGTGACACAAACTTGGATCAAGAGATTCTCTTACGGAAAGTTCCAAAGCAGCAACTGGAAGAATACTCAGAGCACTAGAAAAGTATGCAGTTAGTTGTCTTTGTAAGTAAATTCAAAACATAAAGCTAGGATTAAATAGGGGGAAAAAGAGCCCTACTTCTGTGTCTTACCCACAAAGTATCTTCTTTTATTTTATTTCCGTTTCCTTGATAAACATTCTACTCAGTTGAAAACAACACAGCCCCGATTCTTAGTAAAGTCAGAGAGACCTAGAAGTATTCAGAGCACTGAAAAGGGTCTTTCCAATTTTCATTTTAAAAAGGTCTTGCACTGCAATAGAGAAAGAAAGAAAGAAAGTGCCTCTCTCAAAAGCCTCTCTTGTGCTTGCTAAATTGTTTGTCTAGCATTCCTGGAGTGTGCTGCCAATATGAATGAAGCTCTTTACTTATCTAATGAAGGTCTTGATCCACATCTGTTTCATTGGCCTTTGGATTGTTTTCAGCCTGAAATCTAACTGAATGCAATATTTAGAAAAACTCTCTTTCAGTGAAAATGTGGATCACTTACTTAGCTTCCCTGTCAGAGTCAGACTGGCTCTATTCTCTATATAAGTACTCAAAATATGTCCAAAGGCGAAATTAAAACCTTTCTGACCACAGTGGAAGGAAGCTTTAATGTTTTATGAATGGAGTGATAAAGTAATATCTTCACATCTCTGAAGTGAAACTCACTTAAAAAAACCCTTTAGTCCTGGTGACTTCTAGAAGAGTTATAAAACTGACTTCTGTATCCAATTAACCTGTTTTAAAGTATTATGTTAGTAATTGTGGGTCATCTCAATCGGGATGAAATTGGCAAATACAGAACAAAGGAAAAATATGAAGTCACAATAGCACAAGCTGCAAATTCCATCAAAAAAATCACCAATGCAAAAACTTGAAAGTCCCTATGCAAGGAATGAAAGTCTCCATTAGCTTAATTATGAATTTTGTTTCAAGAAGTGAAACTTACAGACTAATAATGATGGAAATAACTCAGGGAATGGCCAAATTTTGAAGTTTTGTAGAATTTAAATGAACATTAAAACGTTGAGTGGCTGATTCTGCACATGCTCCACTGACTCTGTTTCACACAAATCTGCAGAACTGCTGGTGATCGCACCCAGGTGCACACTAGAGATTTTTGAAATTCAGTATCTGCCCTTGTAGAATGCCTTTCATTGACACACTCTTCTCTGTTAATTTTGAATTTTTTTTTAGCATTAATCACAGAATGGAATCACGCTGTCTTTTTTAAAATATATATAAGTAAATATAAATAGGTATTATTAAAATTCACTTATATATTAAATTGTGCTTGTACACTCAATCTCTAAAAGGCTTTTTTTTTTTTTGATTTAGTAGAGGAATTTTTTTTTTTTTTTCTGATTTGGCTCCTACAGACATCAGATGTGGAAGAGAGAGATGCACATGTCAGATGGGGCAGTATGAACATGTACAACTGATGGAGATGCTCGTCCAGAGCTCCTTAAAGGAAGACCACACAGTCTGCATAGTGCTTTTACTAATACACTATATCTAAAGGAAAAGGATTTCCTCCTTGTAAAACTCTAGCATAAAACTTACCCACCCAGATCTTGGCCCTGTGTAAGATTTCTTCTTAGGATATTCTTGTTGAAACTATGCTGTTATTTCTCACTTGCAGGTTGGGGGAAGGTGAGCCCTCTTATATTGTAGTTACCATTCTAATTCATAACATTTTCCATTTTCCATTCCAATTCATTTCACTTTTATAATAACAATGTAGAATAAATCTACATTCATCCCCCTCTGTATTTATCTTTTGTGTCAGTCTGTTCCTAGTTGTCTTAAACTATGATGAGAAGCAGGCACATCAGGACATCATGTTTCTTTAAGGAAGATCATGGAAATTTTGTCAAGATATTAACATTTCAGAAACCTTTAAACTGCAATCAGACTCCAATTCCAAGCTCTCCTACTTGATGAAAGGGAGGTTATAATGCTAATCTGTTGGTAATGAAAACTGGATGTCCAATTAATCCTTTAGTGTCTATCCGTTATACTTGCTCTTCCCCTTTCCCACTAGGCACAGTAAAGGCACTTCAGTACCAATCCTGCTTAGAGATGTACAGAATATGGAATTTATTTTCTTTGTAAATCTAAACTCCAAGCTGCATCATTATCATTTTCATATGCTGCCTTCTGTTGTGTGTGTGTCATTTTTTAGATATCTTATCTGACCTTGATGGGAATAGCGTACTGAAGTATTATCAATCACTGGAAAAAAAATCTGCATTTAATAGTCTCTTTGATTTTAAAATTACATGAATTTGAAATAGGACAAAGGTAGAGCAACATTTGTGACTATGAATTATTACTTATTTACATTGCACTAAAGGTTTCTTCCTAGTATACTCTGGTTGGGTCATATGCCTTTAAGTATGCAAGCGAAACACACAAATTGAAAATTCTGTTGACAGGTAAATGTGAATCATCTTGTTTCTTTCAAGCAAAATAATCAAGCTCTTTTCAAATAATATAAAATGTAAAATGATTGCCTTTTGGGGAGGAGGCAGGCTTATCAGCATCTCTTCTATAGAAAATGATTTCCATTTTGTAGCTGGAGGAACATATGCTGCAGCTTATCTTGTCACTTGACTGCAGTTTCTGATATTTATTAACAGTTGATTTCCTGTAGATGCTGTTCTTTCCTGTTTTTCCCTCCCATCCCACCAATCAATTATTTCCCTGGAAACTGCATCTGCCCTTCTTTTTCATTCTCATTTCCTTAAAGAAGATTATTTTATTGCTGGCTTTCAAGAAGCATTTGTAATGAGTGGTGCAGCCTGGTTCCATATATGATTTATAGCAGTCTGTATTTGAGACTCCACTCCCTCCTCCCCTCAACCTTCCTGTGGTCATTTTTGTCAAAGTCCCTGAGACTGAGGTTTTTTAGCCATCACGATGAAACTCAGAAATGAGGAATTATGTCTTCAAGAGAAGATTTAGTTTTCATTAGAGCTTTACATGGAACAAAGGCAGGGATGACTGTAAGATGCACAGACAATTGCTTACAACCTTACAGCATCTACAATAAATCTATTACAAAGCTAAGGGATAACTGCTTTAGCTAAGAACATGAATCCTCTTCATCTAAGACCCCAGAAAAATCATGAGGTCTGTAAGCTGTTGTTCACTTAGCTGATATTTCAATGATTATAAGAAATCATCTCTCCCCCTTCTTGTTTCAGATGCATCTGCCTGTAATTTTCACAGTTTCATATCTTTCAGTATTTTGCTTAGTCTTTGATGCATACTTGGTTTGGATTCTTTGCAAACCTTTGCAAATTAATCACCTTGCATGGCATTGGAAAGGGGGGTTCATAATGTATTCCCATTTTTAATTAGGATAATGAGAAATTATAGAGAAGCATCTTCTTTGATCACAAATTGGTAAAGCATAGAAAAGTGTTAGCTAGCTATTTAAAATGTCCCATCTACCCAGAAAAGACAAGAGCTCTATTAAGAAAAACATTTTTTCCTTGAGATAGCACAAGGTCTCAAATTATTTACTGCCATTAGAACTGATTACATGATATATTTTTGATTTCTTGTTTTACTGTATTTCTTATTTCTTCAGTCTCATGTAATAAAGTTAATGCTATGCAGTTGCCTAAGATCATTATCCTCAAAATTATGCTTCTAACAGTACATCTGTGAGACAGTGATTGACCCACAAAAGTGAAAAAAAAAGAAAAAATCAATTATGGTAAAGTTTTAAGACCTCATCACTCACTTCATATATTACACTATATTGTCATAGAACCGTGTGACAAAATGGAAGAAAATTATTATATGACTATTCTTCAAGGATAAACAACGGGAAAAGATTTTTCAATATTGGTGGGGGTGATAAGTTTGCTACTGGGAAAATGAAAAGAGTTTTGAAATTCCTGATCTCTCTTGACAGGAGGAAACAGAAACCTTTCAGTTTAGCTGTGATAGAAGTTCTGTTAGCAGATATTTCTAGAGTAGAAGGAAAAAAGATGAGAGTATTCTTTTTTCAATGTATTTGGCTCAACTAACAGAGGGCTGAATACCTATGGAAGACAGATTTTTTTTCCAGCAACACCTGGAAAATTAGCTTCATGTCTTCCATCTCGCATGTCCAGAGTGTCTCTTACTTTCAGTAGCCCCATTCCTGTTCTGGTAGTCTGGAGGTCCAGAGTCACCAGAATAAGAACAAGATAGGTGTTAGCATGATGTCTCCCTGGAATACAGGTAACAGGAAGACAAATGATAGAAGGTAAATGCCAGGGAGTGTTCTTCTGCCATTCCAAAGAGAAAAACAAGAACCATCCCAGCCCACCAAGCAAAAGCTGCTGGATTGTCCTAGGCTGTTTAATTGAGAGTGCTTCGGATCTTCGACCCATCACACAGGTATAACGTGCACAGGCACACACAGTCAGATGAGCAGCTTGTTAGCCCTTCTCTTTCTGAACATTGCGCAGATTGATTCGTCTGCACAAATGAGTGTACATGTGCCTTGGCCCTCACACGTATGGGAGACTCTCACTGAAGCCTTCCTAAGATACACACACCCAGCTATGCTTTCCAGACATGTAAGTGATATTTTATAAGAGAATCTCTGGCCTCTCTGAGCATTGGCAGGTGCAGAGCTAGAGCAAAGGAAGCAGGCAAAGGATGTCACAGTCCAAGTGGCCATAGCAAGCCCTCAATAAGCAGTTTCAAATATACCAGCAGGGGAGCTCATTTAATTGCTAAGACGGCAAACACAGACTAAGTCATATATTTGTTTATATTCAGTTCAAATGTTTGAGTCTGATAAAGAAAAAAAATACAATATTTTATAATGCATAGTACTAACAGATCTCTAGTTATCATAGTAACCAGGCTGAAAAGAACTGTGTGATGAATCATATCACTTAAATATGTAGTAATTCAGCTCTGCGGTCTTCAGAACCCTTAAAAATTCACAGTTCTCTAATTAAGATTTTGGTCCAAAAATAAGCATTGTAAATATTTAGTAGTTTATAAATGTTTTCTTAAATAAATCATTTAATTATTAACCTATTACTGCAATAGTCTTTCCATTGCATTGTCACAGTTTGACTTCCTAAAATAGCTATTGCAAGAACTTTCAGAGCAAATAGTTTTGAGAATCCATTTTCCCTGAGCTATTTAAAGGACAGTATATGTATGAAAGGAGAAAGTGCTCTGTACAACTGTGGCCCAACCATTATTCTAATTTCTACAAATTTGATAGTTTCTGAAATGATATACACGGTTGATTTCCTTATATTTTCATATTTGCAATATGCCTTCTCTTTTCAGTATATTTACCGTTAGTTAGACAAGTGAAAAAAAATCAAAAGTGAAAGTCAAACTGTGAAGATTTCAATGTGAAATCTCACAGTCTATACATAAGTTGCTGATTCTTATTGAAGATTTTCACAATTTTGTTTATGATAATTTCATTTATTCAAATTTAATTTCTGAAGTGCGTGTTGTTTCAGGGATCAAAATATACCCTGTCTAACAGAAAGGTTCATAGAAAGGAAGAATTGTATAATACTCTTGACCCATGGAAGTGTTGGAGAAGGGATAGTCAAACAAAAATGTGTTTCTGTTGTCCAGCTGCAAAAAGAAATGGGAAAAGTTGCTACCAAGGCAATATACTGGATAAAATGACTAGAAAGATAACTTTTCACTTATAGCAAACAAAATTATCATATTTATCTATGAAGAAGAGCAGTTACTACACTCATTTTACCATATTGTGTTTAAGTATGCTGGGTGGAACATTAAACATTAAATTTGGGGTCTTCTTTGAAAATGTCAAATTAAGCCCTCTCAGGTAATTCAATTCAATTGTGATGATCTCAGTCCCAAGAAAAGTAGCACATATTGTGGGGTGAATTTATAATATATCAGAACTTTAACATTTAATGAACTGTTTCTCATTAGATGCATATAATTACTTAATTATGGTACGTGGTATTAAGACCCAAAGCACTTTTTCTTTTGGGCAGTTATGTGGTGGAATTATATGTATACTCTGGAGCATTTCATCTCAAACCACAACTATTGTGTTGATTCTCAGCAGAAAACAAAGGAATGCAATAATCTCTCCCATAAAATCCTGTTCTTTCTTGTTTGTTTCATTCCATTACCCATATGTGGCTGGAGCCATTTGTTGGCATAGGACTCTTTGGCAAGGATCACTTCCACAAATCTATCTTCCTTCCTCTCTGGTTTTAACGATTTATTCTCCCTTTTGTAAGATCATCAAAAATACATTTGTGCAAAGATTTCCTTTAAATAACCCTCTAGCAACAGGATGCATTTGTTTTCTTTAGTATAACTAAACTGTAGACAGACTGTAAACTTTTAGAAAGCCTTAGAAGATATAGATTTAATCCCCCTTTGCTGAGGGCTGTATTAAACTCGCTTCTAGACCAAGTGCTTGTGCCACTTTCCTCTTACCTATAACTGGGCATTATCAGCCACTTCAGAAAAAAGAGAAACAAAAGATGTGCCCAGAAGGACAGAGTAAGCACTTTAGCAGAAGATGATGATTCTGGCTCAAGTCTTTAATATGCATCTTTGTCTAGGGAATAGATGGTATTTTAAACCTGCAGTTCTCATCATTATCTTTTATTGGCTGGCATATACATCACTCAGCCCACCCCTTCCTTCTCAATTTGTTGAATGCTACAAATTTCATTCTTTTGAACTCTCTTCATCCTTTGTATAGGAAATGAAAGCATCTTACTGGTCTGCTTACAAGTTGGTGCATTGAAGCTAATCTCAGCAATTTTTGGCATCATTTAGCTTTTTGTCCCTGTGTCTACAACACATTCAGATAAAAATGTCCCATTATTTTTTGCTCTATTTTTGAGTGGTAACTGCCCTAATCTCTTTTCACCAGACACTCACTCTGGTGAGCTAGCAACAACTGAAAGAGCATACAGCAGGTAATGACAAACTTTTATGAAAGCACAAAACAACGTGTTTTGATATGAGGTCTAGATTTTGTGATACTTTTTGTGATATAAGAAAGGAAGAATGCTCATAGAGAGGAACTGCTCAAATAGTGATCAAATTTTGTGATGGCCAACTAGGAAATTATACAGGTCATTCAAAAAATGTTTTAATTTGTTTTGCGTGCTAAAACCATGCCTCTGATATTTTGTGAGCCTATCTGAAGTTAAGCATATTCTCAAGCTAGAAATGAAGAATGGAAAGTAATTCTGTATTACTTTAGATCACCAAGACATAAATTGTGTAATGACCTTGTCAGTTTCTTAAATGAAAAAATGCAATTTTCCTCTGAGGGCTTAACTGAGAAATGTAGTTTTGTTTAGTGAATATTGTCACATAGATTGGATGAATCAGAGACTATCTACCTGCTGCACTTCAGGAATAAGACTGATTATTCTGCCTTCTACGTAGTTACATTGAGTATTGCAATGCTCAGATTTCTGCTGTTGATTCATGTGTTCTAACATGTTGGTATTTTCATTTTTCACTTTCCATGTTCTTTTTCAGTTTTCACAGTTTGATTTATTTAAAGATATATGTATATATATGTTAATTCTAACCTTATGGATGGCAAACAGTAACTACCTTCATGTAATGCTAATTAAGAGTTCAGAGACTCTGATTTTCAAAAAAGTGTTGGTTTCAGAGGTCATTCAACATTTCAGAAGTTTCCAAACAATATAACAAGAATTGCTTCGAGGGTGTCCATGTTTTAAAAATGGATTTTTTGTTTGTTTTTTTTGATCTGTTTATTTTAATTTCAATGTCTTAACTATCAAATAATAGAATGTTTAGTAAGGATATATTCACCCCTTCACAAAAGATTCAGAGAGGTGTTGCTGGGATTTAGACTTGAAATACATCCTGACATTGTATATAACACAATTTTCTGACCAATGCTGTCTTACTTCTTTTCTGATTGTATTAAATTATTGTTGACAGTGCTTTGTTTGATCTTCTATTCTTTTCTCGAGTATAGGCAATTATCTTTCTTATTGTAAATGTGAATTAATATGTGATATACAAAAGACCAAGAAGACTCTCCACCAAAAATATATTAAAAATAAGGATAAACATGAGTGCTGGATGAAATTGCTTTGACTAGACAAGCATAAAGTAAATCGAACTAAAGAGTTAAAGCTTTTCAGTGAAGCAGCAGATGCCTATAGATATCAAGGCTGATTGATTGAATTCAGTTCTCTTATGAAATTTATTAGCCCTGAGCAGTAGTCTCATCTACATGTTTTATTTTGGTGCTTTTAATACAGCAACACTGTTGTTAATGACTGAAAGCAAGAAAGAAAATCAGCACATATATTAAAAGTGTTTTCAAACATTCTAAATTCTATTAACTAGCAGTAAGTGAAATAGTGAAATTTATTAATCACTTCTTTTCACCCTAACCTGAACAATAAATTGTCACATGGTCCTGGCTGAACATCCTCTCCCCTCCACTCTCTCAAAGCAAGACTCTTGACAGTCTGATATCTTAAACCTCCCTAGTTCAATATGTGATATACCATCACATACACCGTGGAGGCAAGCTTGGTTCTTTCCTCAGTTTATCTAACAAGCAGCAGGAAGATAGTGGGCAGGATTGAGTTTCCTAACATCAGGATCTAATGTGGGTTCTGATATTCTACATTCACACATGGCTGGTGTATATGACACAAGGACTTCAAAGCCACCATTGCCCGCCTGAGTGTCAGCTGGAGTTTAAGACAGACGGTTAGATATCTATATTTAGTCAAACATCTATGTTTCTTTCCCAAAGAGCCACCTAAGATCTCCTTTGTCCAGCTGTGGTCTCCAGGACACCTCAGTGCTTGAGAGTCCTAGGCATGCATATCTCCTTTCCTAGTAGGGATAGGGAAAACAGGCAGATGCAAAAATGTCATAATTCTTAAAAAGGAATGAGTTATTCTGAGTCAGCAACATATTAGACTGCATGAAAGTCTCCTCCACACAAATTGATTTTTCTTGAAAGATATGAAAGGAAGCCTATACAATGCCACAGCACTAAGGAAGAAGAGGGGAAAAGAAGCACAGGGCAACAAAGCCGCAAAACCTTAATCTTAGTCTATAAAATTCATTTTAATTTGTAAAAATAATGTTTGTTTTATTAGAGACAGTATGGTATTTTTCCTATTGTTCTTTTCAACATACTATTAACCCTTAGTACAAACTATAAACAATAATGGGGAATTAAAGATAAAATGAGATGATTCTTCTTTGTTGTGTTAGAGATTAGTTGTTATTTATACCCAAGAATGCTGGCTTTAAGGTAAGATATATAGCTTCTCAAAATTTCTATAAATGATTATACATACACAAAGTTATATATTTTTAGCATTTTTAGCAAGATAATATAGGTATGATTACTTTCCTTTTTTACACTAATTTTTGTATGCTTAATTCCTATTAATTTATTGTAGATTTGGGGAAGCCTTTTGTTTGACAATTTTTCATGGTTTTCTATGAAGTCAGATCTCAGCAAAGCAGCATTAATGTTTTTTGGTGTAGGCAGGAAAGGTACCAGTTCACACTCATATTACCAGACCTGGATTAAGAATGAACAAACAATAAATTATAAAACTACTGTTTTTCCTACTATATTATGTTTTAATAAATTCAGGAAAAAAAAATCAGACCTGAAAATGTTTCAAAGCAAACAGAAATGAACAGACAAATGACTTCTAATAATGGGCAAATATCTCCCTGTCGGTGAGAACAGAAAGGAAGAGCTTCGTTCAAAACCCTCTTTCTCCTGTGAAATATTAGAAACACAGGTGGGGATGAGTTACCTTACATTCTTATTTAATCAAAAAGTTGAACAAAACATTGACTTTTCCCTCTCTTTTATGTTATTTTTTGGAATGCTTTATGCCCTGGAAAATTAGGCATTCATAGGATATAAATGTGGTGTGCAAATTTCTCCAAGCAACATTGTCAATAATAAGACTTAAGTCCTGACCTGAATTTCCTTCTCCAGTTTTCATCTTAACTTTGAAACCACAAAATTGATAACATTAATGCCTTCAAATGGACTTAACCAGTTTATGTTTTACTTCACCTCCCCATTCTGTTCCCTCACAGGACCTTCAACCATTAAATGCATTCAAAATTCAGCAGCAGTAGTATTGGCTGTAGAAGTCTGGAGTAAAATGAAGCCTGTTTCTTGCTTCAAAAATTGGTCTATTCATAGACGTTTATTAATTATATTTAACATATTCATTTTATCAGATTGTCATTCAAAAAGTTTTAGTTTTCCAATCAGTCACTTAACCACAGCAGTGAAACTGTGGAGTTGTTTGTTGTCTTTCATAAGAGTTTAAGCTTTGGCCTTCAGCCAGCCAGTCTGAGCCAGTACTAATATAATTCACAACTGGAAGAAGACAATCAATTAATCAATACTATAATTTGGAACTGACCATGGCACTAACACTCCTAGCTATTAGACTTACTGACTGACACCATTTAGGATTAATGAGGTAGCAAGACCAGACAAACTAAAGATTCATTTAAAGACTTTTTTGTTGTCTGATCAAGCTCCCTGCTCTATTTTGCCATTTTTTAAGCTGGATGTGCCAGCATGAAATACTAATGTAAATACAGAATATTGAAAAGCGCAAATTACCTTTTCACTGATGGATTAGGAGCCAGTTGCTTTGTAGATCTGCTGTTTGACTTGGAGTAAGCTGATTCTTTGACACATTCCATACTGTCTCGTAACAAAATACTGCATTCTGGAGAAATACAAAACTGCTTGTTCTGTTGCCTCTTCATTATTTGTTCTTGTTGTTGGAGGGATTTTTTTTGCATGCTTCTCGCACATCCATTTGGCTTTTTTTTCTTTTCCTTTTTTTTTTTTTTTTTTTTTTACCTGAAGTCAATGCTGCAAGAACCTCTTTTCCAAAAAGATAAGAATTTATTGCAGGAGTACTCATGTGGTGCTTATACGTAAAAAATAATATTAGCGTCTGTCAGTTAACTTTAAAAGCAGCATCCATAGGTTTTCGTTAAATTTCTCAGGAGAATAAACCCGAGAAATTTCCTAAACCTCCCGAAAACCAAAACAAAACAAAAAGTCACAGTAAGGAATGCAAAACAAGGCCAATGTTTAAAAGCCATGTCAAAATGTAGCTCTCTTGTCTGAATCCTGCTGTACTCTATCACTCTATTACTTAGGCCGTCTTCCTCTTCCTCCTCTCCTCTGCCTTCATTGGGATGACCAGCTAAGCAACTTGCTCACAAAATAGTCACTTCCCGGTTTCAGGAATAGTTTCTAAATAGTCTTGGTATTGCAGGCCATTTTATCTGGATGTTTTCAGATGAGGTGCCTGAGGTTACACTCTGAATGTGCACTGCAGCATATCTCTGATTCACTGCTTCTTTACCAAAAACAAAGTAAAAAGCTGTAACACAACACAGGCAAATTTTACTTGCATTGCTTTCTGAAATTATTTTGGCACTGCTTGATCAATATATTTGTAAAAAAAAGAAAAACTTTTTAATTGAAAATCAAGTAAGCAAAACAATTTAATTTTCTAATTAATTTCTCATGTAAACAAAATAACTCATGAAAATTTTCATTGTGTTAGCCGTGTCTGCTCCTATGATACAAAGGACAAAGGATCTCTAGTATTTTCCATATAACAATGGGGTAAAACCACCTCAGTCCTTGGTGACAGTGTGATCAAGCCCACATGAACTCCAGCTGACAAAAATGTGGCTATTCGCATCCCCCTGGCTGGTTATCAGGCTTTCTTGCTACATAGAAATTGGTTACCTTATCAGTAAATTCCATTATGCTGTGTATGCAGTTGCTTTTGCAGCTGTGTGTGTCTGGGCTCTAAGCTCTGAAGCAGAAGTTGATTCCTTCTTAGGGGAGCTGGACAACAGTTTGGAAAACACTGTCACAGTTAAAAGCTACTGCCTATGGGAAACTGAAACATGAGATAATTTCCTAGTATTTGTATTTGATAAAAACTGCTGAAATTTGCACTGTTGCACTCTTATGTGATTTGCATTTTTTACTTCACTAAGCAACAACAAAGGTGTCACAGAAATACTCTACACAAAGTTACATTTTCAGACGTACAGAAACTATTTAAGAAAATTCAAAATGCTGCTAAAATAGAGAAAGAGTGAGATTGGACTAGCTGTTGTAAGAAGCAGTAATTTGTCTGTCCAAAAGATCTGCATTCCCATTTCACTATAGCTAATCTTTAAAAATCTGCAGCTTCATTCACCTAATTAGCTATAGGACAGCAGACTCTAAATATTTACCTTTTTGTGCACACACGGGGAAAAACAAACAAACAAAAAGAATTATCTTGGTCTTACTTTATTATTTACTTTATTAAATATTTAATATTTACTTTATTAAATACTTTAGTATTTCTTATTAAAATATCACATGGCTTCAGTCTATACTTTGATAAATAGAAAAGAGATTTTTGAAAGTAAGGAAGTGAATAATTTTATTTATAACATTGGCCATATAGAAGATGAAACCAGACTGTCTCCAAATTTGTTTGAAATCTTGGATATATCACCTGACTGACTAGCTTTACAAGGACACAGACTAGCACAGAGGGTTTTCTTAGGAAATGGGCAAAGTATTGTCAATTTCAGCAATCTTAGTTCAATTCCTGATTCCCTTAAAAGAAGGAAAAAAAAGGGTTATTTTAAAAGAAATGTTAAAAAAAGAAGAAGAAGAAAGGAGGAGGGTCTGTTTTATTAAGAAATGTACAACTTGCACTGCATACTAGTAATTTTAAGCTCTGAAATTATTTTTCTAAAAGATAAGTCATGAAGAATTAGGTGAAATATCATTGATACTCATGACTTGAGTCAATGGAGGAAAGGTAAAGCTCATCTCTCATTTGCAAGAGTAGGCTGGAATACACATTTTTTTCTGAAGTCTTTTTTTTTTCTTCACAAGATTGTTGCATATAAGTTACAGCTTTACCGAACTCCAAAACAGGAATGGCGATGTAGAAAGCCCGGGCAATAATTTACAGGTTAAGTCACACACAGTTGGTTCAAATATGTTTGTTATTGACACATGATTAGGGGTGATTGGATGGATGGATGGATGCATGCATGCATGCATGCATGGATGCATGGATGCATGCATGGATGCATGGATGGAGGGGTGGATGCATGAATGGATTAACCAGATATCCTCAGTTTAATACTCAGTACTATACCCTTACATTTTCTTAATATCTGTGATAGCTCACCCAAAGCAGACTACATAGCAGCAAAATATATGCAGCAACAGAAGCACTTTAGCATGGATCAGCAGCAATTTTCCTAGCATAAATGAATTTAACCATTTTCAGTAGTGAGTGCCAGCATGTTTTTTTGGGAGAATCTCTGTCTAGGGGACCATTTATATATTACATTACAGTTGACCCAAATCAGCTTTTGCTTCTGGACATCCCAGCCCATGCTGTGGTTCTTCCCTGAAGAACTCACATTTTCCTCTTGGCTGTCCCAAAATCTAGTCCCTTTACTCATGGTGGCCCTCCTTCGATAGCCAGCACTGTGCTATTGGTGAACTGTTTGTACCCCTTGGTACTAACTGGTGTCAGGCTGTGCCAAGAGTAAAAATAAAAATACAGCCTAGCTGGAAGCAGCCTGAACTCCTCTAGGCTGTATTTTTATTTTTGGGTCATAGAATATCTGAAAATTGTCCACTGAATATACTTATTATTACTGTCTTTTAGCTCTGGGAAAGTTTATCACTCTATACTTGTAAGATCATGAAATTATTAGCTCCAAGATTGTTAAGAGAAAGCTAATTGTATTTCATTTTCTTAAATTTTAGTCTCTCAGTTTAACCTTTGTGTCCATAGAAGAGAACTACTTTGACTTTGCATAACCTCATGTGCACTTACAAAGAAAAGCAGTGGCTAATTTTAGTAGAACTTAATAATGAAATGGTTCAAGCACCCAATCGGGAAAAAAATCGTGCATATCCTGTTTACTCCCACATGTCCTGAAGAGATTTCTTGTTGAGATCTACAGTCTGATTTAAAAAAAAAAAAAAAAAAATCATTAAGGGTTAATGGTTTAGTTTCTGCTTTAATGCAGCTGATGATTCACTTCAATGGGGAGAAAATGGTGTGGCAATAAATGCCTATAATTCATTTGACTACTATTAGTTGGGAGGACACTGGTATGCTATTCTTTAATTTATCATCTTACTTTAAGCAATCAGTATGAAGACCCTATTTTTACTAGCAAAAGGAAATTTTAAATTGGAAAATGTTGCAGCTTTGTGTGACTACCAGCGAGCAGCTCCCTGGATGCACTTAGGTACACCTGACTAAAGCTTTCATTGGAAAATGGATTGCTTCAAGTAGCTGAGAAGGCCTAATATAAAGTCCAGCTCATTTATTTTTCAAAGATAGTGAAGCCAGTCATCCCAGCAAAGTGGCAATATTTTTCTCTTAACACACATGGGAAAAAAAAGGAAAAGGAAAGAAAAAAGAAAAAGAAAACCTTCTTAGCTTGCTCTGCTAAATATAATCACCTTCTTTTTACTTCCTTCAGAAAAGGAGTAGGGAAATCCAGTGGCTCAGCTTAGTTTATCTATCTTGTTGTCTCATCATCCACTCCTCACAGTCTTTTCCCTCTGAAAAATGTTGTCTCTCTGGAGAGGAAGATAGGTGTATTAGCTCAAGCCTTTGGTAAGTTAAAATAAAAAGAAAAATGAGAAAAGGACAGATGTGATACTGATTCCGTTCTTTGTACTTAAGATCTGTTTATAGTTAATACAAGCTATAATACATTATAGCTATCAATGATAGGCTTGTTGGGAACATGCATTCTGTCAATTTTTTAACTATTTTTTTCTTATTCCTTTAAGCAGAACTCTTCTCAAAATTCTTATTTTCTTCTCAATCCTTAAGAGTAGGCATCCAGGAGAGCTTGCTCCATTCAAGTATAAGTGTACTCAGCTTTCCTGCCAGCTATTACCTCCTTTAAGTGCAATTCTGTTTTGAAGGTTGAATCAACAAACATGTGAAATTCCATTTACAGAATCTTAATGACTTAATAGATAAATCGTGTATGTGACTAACATGAAATTTTTCTAAAAAAATTAACTCAGAATCCAAGTTTATTTTGAATTCTTTCATTATCACAGCTGTAATGTATAGGGAAGGATTTTCAGGACATGCCATTAGTGACACAATTCTGTTGTGAGCTTAAGCTCTGACAACACCTCTCATTTCCTCCTGGGAGGAGAACGATGGAAGAAATTACACAATCGGGACCGTCTGATATGATAATTGGAATTCAATAAACAATTCTGTTGGCAATACACAAGAAGGAATAGTTTCAGCTCATTCACTCTTAACTGCACAGTTACTATATGGCTAACAGGAGTTTCTCATTAAAAAGAAAGACTATTTCTGAAAATAAACCTAAGGAAGCATTTCTGACAAATAAGATGCTGCTGTTACCAAAGAGACAGTACAATATATAAATGTGCTTTAAAATTACACTCACAGTCTTTAGCTCCTGTCGAGTCCTGGGACTTGTTCCACCAAATCAGGGATTTCACTGTATACATATTTCTGAATATGTTTTGTTAAAATTATGACTGTATGGTTAAGCTTCTGTGGAGTGCTTGGAGAAAACAGTGCTATGTTGCAGCTGGCCCAACAGCTGTTGTATATGCTTATCTCAAGTGCTTACATATTCAAGTATATATTTTCAAATGTATTTTATAATAAATAATTCTCTTACAATCTTTAATACTTTATTAAAGGTATTAAAATACATTATCTCTTTCAAATTCATTAATGTTATATGCAATATCATTTTTTAAGAATATTTGAAATCTGAAATAAAGGGAGATCTTACTACAGATTTCCTTGGGCCTTCATTCTGTAGCACACACTACTAGAACAAAATAATGAGACAGATGGTTTCCATTGACAAAAGAAGACTCTTCTAGGTGCTTCTTTTTCTTAATTAATTTTATGTTCTTACATCTCTGTAAGATATCTTCCTTTTTAAAAAATATTCTGTTTGTTTAGTAGTGAAAACTTAAGCTTCCATTTTTATCTGCATATCATGAAAATCTAAAAAAATGCAAATCTCCATTGAAATAGACATATAAAGTAAAGCAAACTGTCCTGTATACCCACTTCACAGAATCACAGACTCACAGACTAGCTGAGGCTGGAAGGGGCCTCTAGAGATCATCTAGTCCAAGCCCCCTGCTCCAGCAGGGACACCTAGAGCATGTGGCACAGGGTCTGCAAAGAAAATCTATTATCAGGATGGAAGTTATATCTCTGAAAATCTTATCTTATTTCTAAGAAAGTGTTAAACAGTAGCAAAGCTTTTCTACTTCTTTCTAAGAAAGATCTTAGAAAAATATATCAAGATTAAACTGTATGAGAATATTAGGGCAGGCTAGCTCACCAGAAGACCAAAAACTTACAAGTAATTTTTTGCAAAAAGAAACGGGAAAAGAGGAGGAAATACACCACAGTTTTGAACCTTACTGCTTTAAGTAAAATAGCTATAAGAGGCAATCTCTGTCCTTTTGTCTTTAAAAGAATTTTGCCAAGTGGCACTAAGAGACCTTCTTCAGTTCATGTATGAATATTTGGTAGAAATGATTACATCAAATGAACTGTATTATTAGTTGTTTAGAGATGAAAAGCTGGGGGGATTTAGATATTTTTGATTCAGGCAAAAAGCAGAAGAAAATACAATGAAATCCTCTATAAGAGATTGCAGGTTGCTTTGTTTGTTTGTTTGTTTCCAACTGATATCTTAGAAGCTTTGGAAATTTTATGTGTTTGATATTTTAAGACTAAAATACATTACATAAATATTCTATTAATTTATTTATATATATAACATGAATATCCTGCATCCACTACAAATACTCTGTTTGCATGCTTCTACAGTACTTTCACTTCAAAGCTATTCCTATAAATGTAAATTCAACAGAACTATAAAAAAAAGACTAATAAAGAGTAATCCTTGGTATTTTTGTGACTTCTGAAGGTTAAATCCTATTACTTGAACGTCTAGAGCTGCCCAGCTTGAAGCTATATGCCAGAGAAATTCCTAAACTCTGCTTAAGAGAGGATTCATTCCTTCCAATTTCTCAATCTTTATAGTCTTGATGCTTAGTTATTCCCCAGTTCACTTGAGTATGGAAGACCTTAGATATGGTGTATGACTGTGACTCCTATTTATCCACATTGTTGCTTCTATAAAAATCTTTTTTCCTTTGAAACCAATTATCTATGTGGCAAATATATAATAAATTAAAATAAACATCACAGAATTCAGTTCTTCCATTTTGCAACTATGTATAAAAACATTACTCTCAAGTTGCAAAACTGAAAACTGCCAATGCACTCAGTTTTCATCATTGCTAATCTGCTAAACCCCAGTCAAATTTATATTTGCTGAAAGGATCAAGGCTTAGTTACAGATAAAAGAATTTGTGTGTTTTGCACAGATGTAAAACAACACATGCATATATACATTTTAGTAGATGATTGTATAATAGCCAAGGTGCGCCAAGAGTTTACTGGGTAATTACTAAGGATGCCCTCAGTGTTTTAATATGAAGGCTCCTAGACTACCCTAACAATAGCTACTCTAACAGTAGAGTACTTAGAATCATAGAATCATAGAA